>PVJS01038602.1:0-19318 GCA_004027185.1 Glis glis
GGGGTGTAGCACAGAGGTAGAACGCCCCTGGGTTCAATCCCCGGTACCGCAAAATAAAATAAAATCATATGTAGGAGCCGGGCATGGTGGCACATGCTTGTAATCCCAGTACTTGGGAGGCCGAGACCAGAGGATCCAGGTTCACGGCCAGCCTCAGCTACTTAGTGAGGCCCTCCGCAACTTCGTGAGACCCTGTTTCAAAATAAAGTATAAAAACTAGGGCCGGGGGTGTAGCTCGGAGGTAGAACACCCCTGGGTTCAATCCCCGGTACCGCAAAAAAAAAAAAAAATTGTATGTAGGAAGGTTTGCCCATTCCCTACTTAAGAACAGACTCATCTGTCTTTTCTAGATTTTTTTTTTTTGGTAGTACTAGGGATTGACCCAGGGTAGGGGGAAGGCTCTCTTCTCTGTCTCTTAGCTACACCCCAGCCCATTTATTTATTTATTTACTTATTTGTTTGTTTATTTTTGGTACTGGAGATTGAACCCAGAGGCATTCTACCTCCAAGCTACACCCCAGCCCTATTTTTTTTTTTTTTCATTTTGAGACAAAGTCTTGCTAAGTTGCTAAGGCTGGCCTCAAACCTGCAATCCTCCTGTCTCCGCCTCCCAGGTATTGGTATAACAGGTATTGGCAGAACATTCCACCTATCTTGGAATGGTCTCAGCCTTGCGCCTCTGTGTTCATCCTGGTGTGCGGGGCCCACTGCAGACCCACTTGAGTCCTCCTGGGTGGCTGGTGGCTATCCATCTTCTCCACTCTGGTGTGGGCTGCCGCCTTTGGCACAGGCTTAGTGTTCTTGGCGGTGGGGTCTGCGCTGGGTTTCCCAGGCCTGCATCCACTTGTGTCCTGGTGTCACAGGGCTCTGCTAGAGACAGGCTGGACTAGGCTCTCCCCATTTCTCCTTGTTTAGGGGGTTTGCTGGCTAGTTTTGCTTCTCAGTCTCTCTGTCATGAACTTTATAATTAGCTTGTTTAGATTCAGGGGAAAATATGCTGGTGTTTTTATAAGGATTACATTCGACTTCTGAATGCCTGCATGGGAAGGCTGTGTGTGTGTGTGTGTGTGTGTGTGTGTGTGTGTGTGTGTGTGTGTTGGTTTGGGATTTTTTTTTACAGGGCTAGGAACTGGATGCAGGGCCTTGCCATGTGATGAGCACTGTCTTGTCTATAGTTTTCCTGCCCAGAAATGAGGTATTTCTCTCTCTTGCATATCTACTTTGGGGTCCTTGGGGCACTTTGAGGGTTCCCCATTTCTTAATGCTAAGGACTGCCGTCCTGCTGTCAGGATGGGCTGTCCTCTCCACCACATCCTCTGGCTGGACGTCAACAGGCCCATTCTCCCTCTACTACTTTAACACGCTGCTTCTGAGGTCTTGGTGTGGAAACACCACTTTCTTGTGCTGGAAGTAAACCAAAGGGTTTGCTCCAAGAAGCATGGGGTGGGAAGCCTGGGCCGGCGAGGCAGCCACACACCCTCCTGCCACTGCAGCTGTCCACGGGCAGGCGATGCCAAGGCCACCCTCCTGAGGCTGTGCAGAGAAGAGTCCACCTGAGCCAGACCACACAGCTGCCACAAGGCCTCTAGACTCCTTCTCCACCTTTCCTGGGCTGGGAACGTGATAGGAGTAGGTAGGGCTTCACAGGAGGGGGAATGGGCCTGGAGGTGGGTGACAGGAGGGTGGGGATGAGGCCAGGACAGGTTGCACAGCATCCTTGGCACCTCATGCACCAAAACTTTGGCCTTCATCCAGGGGCTAGGCAGAGCTGAGACCTTAACCTTAACTTCTGGACACAACCCTGTGGTGTCCAGAAAGGGAAACTGAGGCTGAAAGGGGCTGTGTCCACCTTCCAGTCCGGTGTCCGGTGGCCCAGGCTTGAGTGGGATGGCCCTGGGAGATGTCCCTGCGTGAGAAAGCAGGGGCTCCGCCCTGGGGTGGGCTGGCCCGGAGGCAGATGGACATAGGGGTCAGATGAAAGGGACAAAGGCAGCCGGGCGTGGTGGCACACGCTTGTAATCCCAGTACCTGGGAGGCCAAGACAGGAGGATCCCAGGTTGAGGGCCAGCTTCAGCAATTTTGTGAGACCCTGTTTCAAAATAAAAGGGTTGAGGGTGCAGCTCGGAGGTGGAATGCCCCTGGGTTCAAAAGGAAAAGAAAGGGACAAAAGCAGTCTGGACAAACCAGGGGGCCATGGGGAGCTGCGCCACTGAGCAGCCGGCAGGGGTCCCGTGTGCACGTGTGTGAGCATGTGCACATGTGAGCCTGTCCTGGCACTGGAGACCGCCATGATGGGGTGGGAATGATATTCGTGGAGGCCTCAGCAGCACCCTACACTTCAAGTTCCATCCTGTCAGATTCAGCCTTCAGGGCAGAAGGAGGCTCATGGGGAAATGGTGGCGGCCAGCCCTGCCCTTGAGGCCCACGCAGGCATGAGAATCTGAGGTGACGGGCAGCGGCTTCCGGGCAGCTGCTGAGAAGCCGTGGGGCTCGGCCGGCAGTCCCACCTGTGCTGCTGGAGGGCTGGGCCAAAGTCTGGAGTCGTAGCTCCTGGGCACGGGCTTCACTCCGTTGGGAGCGCCCTGCCATGGGTCAAGGGAGGCTGGGTCCTGAGGGACGCTGAGGGTGGCCTGGACAGGTGCAGGAAACCACACATTCCCGTCACCTGAGTTGTGTGTGTTAAACCAAGGGGATGGGCCTCTCTGTCCCTCATGACACTTGAGCAACTTATGATCCAAGTTCCAGCCAACCCACCTGCCACACACGGCCCAGCTCCTGACCCCGCTCAGCACAAATGCAGGCTGCCTGTTGAGTCTGTGCCAGTAAATCCAGCCCGATGCCGGTGCCCTCCGCCATTCTCCCAGTCTCAGTCCACATTCCCACAAGCTCCCCAGCTTAGATGGGATGGCCCATGCCCTCCGGGAGTGCAGGGACCTCTGGGCTGCCGTCCACTTGCAAGTCTAGGAGAGTGGAGGCGGGAGAGTCAGCTGTCCTGCAGGGCTTCCTCTGGCCATGCGGGTCCCCTTAGCCAGGCAGAAGGACCCACTGCTGCCACTGGGGGGCAGGGTTCCACTGATAGAGGACTCATTGGTGTCCAGGGGTGCCACCTACCCAGCTGCTTCAGACCCCACCCGGCCCCAACTGCAACTCAGGCTCCCACCTGTTCCCGGCCAGGGCCCTCACTTGGGCACATCCTGCGAGTCTTGGAGCCCCACTCCTGCCAGGGCCGGGTGAGGAGGGCGAGGCCCTGGGTCTGATGCTCATGGCCTCTGCTCACAGCTGGAGGGGACTGGCTCTTTCAGGGCAGATCGTCCAGTGCAAGCAGGAGCCTCTGGGTATTCGCATTCAGCTCCTTAGCTGAAGTGTTCGAGGCCACAGGCCTCCCAGAGGTTTTCATAGGAGCCGCCAGTGGCAAGACTTTGCATATCTCTTACCAACGCCACACTAAGGGCTATCAGAGCTTCGTGCTTTCGGAAATCAATACTGCCTTGAAATCTAACTAGACCAGAGAGTCAATCCCAGAAGCCCTCCCTCCAGTCTTCTGAGCAGACTGTCCGCATCTCTTCCAGTTTCCTAGGTAGCCCACCGCACAGCAAGAGGGACGTCTGAAAAGAAAGCGACAGTTGGGGAGGTTTATTACCAGCCTCTGCCCTCCAGCAGGACTGGAATCCACAGGCTGCGGGGGCTGCTCTCTGCAGGCTGGCGGGGGGCTGGGCCAGGCCAAGCCAGGCAGAGCCACAGGGTGGACGCAAGGAGCTAGAGGCTGGGCCCTCCCGAGCGCCACGCTGCACCAGGGTTGGACAGAGCCGCGGGGGCTCCAAGACACCTCACTGTGCCTGGCTGGGGGAACTGGGCACGAGGGCGGCTGTGGGGTGGCTCGGGGCCTCCGGTGCCCCCTGAGGGGCTGGCTTCCTGGTGTTGAGTTCTCAGGGGGTGCATCACTGGGGGTCGCATGAAGATGGGCACAAGGAGAGTAGATGGGGTTGTGCTCGCCCTTGGTGGCCGTGCAGCTTCACTGGGCTCCGACCAGTCCATAGGCTGTCACATCCGCTGGTCAGGCATGCTGGTCTGGAGCCCCACCCCCACCAGTACCCTGTCACAGGTGGGGGGACACACCGTTTTCTAGAAACAGGTGAAGCCAGCAGCACGTTCTGTTCACAGGGCCAGTGAGAGCCCAGGGCTCCCCCAGCTCTGTAGCCGCCTTCAGACTGCACTCAGGGACCCAGCCAGCTGGTCCTCCTGGGGTGTGGCCAGGGCCCTTCCTCTGGGAAAGCCAACGTTGGCTTTCTGGCAGGAGTTTCTGGAAGAGGGCCAAGGCTGCAGACGCTGGCCCCAAGCTTAAGGCAGCCCTTCTGCACCTGCCCCTCCCCGGGGCCTGGGTCTGCAGAGGAATGGGGCTCGGGCTGGGCTCCAGGGCTGGCATGCTCCCTGCTCGGGTTGGAGAGATGCTTCCCAGGAGCCAAGGGCCTCCTGGGCTGGGTCCCTGCCCAGACAGGCAGCTCATCTCTCTGGCAGCAGCACGAAGAAGACAGCCTTCAGGAAGCGGCCGAAGCTGCAGAGGGCGGCCACGAGCCAGTGCGAGCGGAGGCCAGTGTCCGTGCTGACCACACACTTGAGGACGTCGGTCTGAGAGGGAACAGGGGACAGTCAGAGAGCAGAGCCAGGACCCCAGCCCCAGCACCTTGCATCAGGAGGGGACACACGGGGAGGTCTGAACATGAGGGAGGGGTGCCGGATGGGGGAAGGGGCGACCGGACCAGGCTGCACCAGGCTGGGCAGATCCCCACGGGGCCTGGAGCCTGAGCTCCAGGAGGACAAACCCAGCTTCGGACACTTTCCCTCGGAACGACAGCAGGGACTGAGTCTACCAGAAGCCTGAGGAGGCTAAGATGGCCTAAGTCCCTCTGGAAGGATAAATGGACGTCCACTCCTGCTAAGAAAGGAAGTCTCCTGCTCGCCTGGGTTCTGGCTGGCGCTCAGTGCTGACTATCCCAGTGCCACCCTGGCAGGGTCCGCGGGGAAGAGAGGACCGGCAGCCTTGGGGTCTCCTGGGGGTCGCCCTGGGGCAGTGCCCCCCAACCCTGTCCAGTCTCCAGATGAGAATGCTGTCCTGGCCGGCCACTTGACTTCAACCTGAGACCTGACCCAATGGCCCAGCGGGGAGACCGACTGCTGTCACCCCTGGCTACTCCAGGTCACATACACTTGCCCCCCATTTACAGGTGAACCCAGTCTCCATGCCCAGGTCCCTAGCACCCACGGTTTGGTCAGTGTTGGGTGGCAGTCTGGGCATGGGGACAGGGGAGGTCTGACTTTGATGCCCAGCCCTGGCCTGTGTCCCCTCCTGGGGGGACAGGAAGTCTGACTCTGACGCTCCGGACAGTACTGAGATCTCCCCTCTGAGGGGCCTGAGTTCTGCCTCTCCCAAGCCCAGGGGCAATTCCGCTGGCCACCTTTGGGGGCTGCAGGTCTTTAGCTCATGGGACAGGGAACAGGTCCGGGAGGGATCCAGGCAGTGGCAGCCAGCCCAGTGCCTGTCTGTGGGTCTCAGAGCCATCTTGGGCCCCAAAACCTGTGCCCACTGCACCCCTCTCCCCATGCCTCGCCCCTGCCCTCTCCTGTGCCCTGGCTTAGGTGCCCGCCACCCCCCGCAGCACCCCCTTCCGGCACTTGGGGCTCACCCATCCACCGCGCCTCCGCAGCCAGGTTGCCAGGGTCTTGCGCACAAACTCCCCCAGGCAGTCCACCAGGGCGTGGACCATGGCAGGCTGAGCCTGCCGCACACAGTCCACAGCCAGTCCTGCTGCCACCGCGTACAGGGACACCACCTTGCCCCACGTGATACCTGCAGAGAGAGCGGCTGGTCAGTGGGAGGCGCCCGTCAAGACCCAGGCTCCAGTCCCACCCTCGGGGCCAGGTGAAGGGGCTGGGCTTCTCCTAGCCGCTTTCCCCCTGACCCCAGCTGATGACCAGGGACGGCGACAAGAACCAAGCCCCTCCCCATAGGTCCCACCAGCTAACCGCCTGGCCATCACCTCTGGGGCCTCAGTCCTGGCCACCCTCAGGCAGCCCTTAAACAGATGAGGTCTGGGCCTCCAGAACTGCACACAGGCAGGGGCCCAGGCTGGACCCTGCCCAGCCCACTGGTGGAGGGGCCACGGGTGGCCAGGCAGCTGAGCACGGGGGCACGAGCTGGGAGCTGGGCAAAGAAATCAGCGGGCAGCTCTGCGGGCATGTCTGCTCCTCTGAGCGGTGCTGCTGGGCGGCAGAACTGGGCCCTCAGACACATTTTATAAAGAGGCCAAGGCCCACGAGAAGAACATTCCCAAGACCACTGCCTACTGAGAGGCAGAACTGAGACAGGACTACCTGGAAGGAAACACAAATGGCCCACAGTCTGCGGGAAGAATACTGCCAAGTCACATGATACGTGTCCTCAATATATAAAGAGACTTTGTAAGTCAATGAGAAAAACTTTTCAAAATACAAGCATAGGGCTGGGGATATAGCTCAAAGGTAGAACCCTTGCCTAGCATGTGTGCAGCCCTGGGTTCAATCCCCAGTACTGAAAAGAAAAAAAAAGATTTGCAAAGACTACGCAATCCCTCTCAAACGCCTTCACACAACAGCCAGAACGGCCCCTTATATAAATCAGCGCAGACAGGAGCTTGTTCACAAATGCTCCCACAATTCAGCTAGTGGATACACTAAATGTGGTGTCCTCATGAAATGGAATATTAGTTAGCCATAAAAAGGAATGCAGAGCTGAGCATGGTGGCACACACCTGTAATCCCAGTACTTGGGAAGCTGAGACAGGAGGATCACAGGTTCAAAGCCAGCCTCAGCAACTTAGCAAGGCTCTCAGAAATTTAGCAAGACTGTTTCCAAATAAGAAATAAAAAAGGGGCCGGGCGTGGTGGCGCACGCTTGTAATCCCAGTACTTTGGGAGGCCGAGACCGGAGGATCCGGGTTCGCGGCCAGCCTCAGCTCTCTCTCCTCTCTCTCCTCTCTCCTCTCTCTCTTCTCTCTCTCCTCTCTCTCTCTCTCTCTCTCTCTCTATCTAGTGAGGCCCTCCGCAACTTCGTGAGACCCGGTTTCAAAATAAAGCATAAAAAAATAGGGCCGGGGGTGTAGCGCGGAGGTAGAACGCCCCTGCGTTCAATCCCCGGTACCGCAAAACAAATAAATAAATAAAAAGGGCTGGGGGTGTAGCTCAGAAGTAGAATGCCCCTGGGTTCAATCCCTAGTATCTCTCACACACACACACACACACACACACACACAAAGGAATGCAGTAGCCACGTGCAACGGTGCACATCTGTAATCCCAACTATTCAGGAGGATGAGGGAGGAGGCAGCCAGCCTGGGCATCTGAGTGAGATGTCTCAAAATTAAACATAGAGGAGGCTGGGGTATAGCTCAGTGGGAGAGCACCCTTGGGTTTAATTCCCAGCACCACCAAAAAGTAGGGGGTGAAGTTGTGATGATGCCACAACACGGAGGGGCCTTAACACCACAGAGCACGAAGGAAGCCAGACACAGGCTACATGTGCTGCACAAGCCCGTTGACACGAAATGCCCAGAACAGGCAGAACCAGAGACAGCGGCGCGCCAGGGCGGCCCGGGGCTGGGTGCGACCACCAGTGGGCACGGGGTATTCTCTGGGTGACAAAATCTGACACTGGGCAGGTGGCAGTTCCACAACACTGAGCATGCTAAATGCCACCAAAGCGTGTACTTCAATGGTTAACTGTATGATGCATGAATTTCACAGCAATAAAAATAAACGGTCCCGCCCAACCCAGTGGTGCCTCCTGCTGCAGGGAATCGCAGGCCTGGCCCCACTGGCTGAGCTCCCCCTGAAGGCTCAGCTCTAGCTCGGGGTCAGCAGGATGACCACCCCAGCGCCCCCTCCACGGGCTCCAAGCTGCGCCCCTAGCATCAGCAGGGAGGGTGGTCTGCTGCGCGTGACATCAAGACTACCTGCCGTGGCCCATCAAGACTACGTGCCGTGGCCCCTGCCACCTGTGTGGCTCGCAGAACACCTCGTTCCAAGGCAGCTGTCTACAGAGAGAACAGCGTGCTCTGTGGGGCGCCACATTCCGATGAGGAGCTAAGGGCGGAGAGCTGGTGTCCAGGGGTGGGGCGCAGGCACGCCTGCTTCCTAGAGTTCTTCGGAGTTTTCTTTCTTTTTTACTGAGTTCCACTACCACAAAATTAATCTTTTAAAAGTGGGATACTTGCCGAGAGTGGTGGTACACGCTTGTAATCCCAGTACTTGGGAGGCTGAGACACGAGGATGACAGGTTAGCGGAGAGCCTCAGTTACTTAGTGAGGCCCTCCGCAACTTAGTGAGACCCTGTTTCAAAATAAAGAATAAAAAATGGGGCTGGGGGTGTAGCTCAGAGGTAGAATGCCCCTAGGTTCAATCCCCAGTACAGCAAAAAAATAAAAATAAAAAAGTGGGATACTGCCAGGCATGGTGGCACACACTGTAATCCTAGTACTTGAGAGGCTGAGACAGAAAGATAGCAGATTCAAGGCCAGCCTCAACAACTTAGTAAGGACGTCGAAACTTAGTGAGATCCTGTTTCAAAATAAAAAATAAAATAGGACTAGGGGTGTAGCTCAAAGGTAGATCACCCCTGGGTTCAATTCCCGGTACCACACACACAAAAAAATAGGGCTGGGGGTGTAGCTTAGAGGTAGAATGCCCCTGGATTCAATCCCCAGTAACACACACACACACACACACACACACACACACACACACACACACAGATATTGAGTTCGGCCTGGTGGCACATGCTTGTAATCACAGCTACTCAGAAGGCTAAGGCAGGAAGATCACGAGTTTGTGACCAGTCTGGGCAATTTGGCTAGACCTTGTTTCAAAATAAAAAGCCAGAACCAGGCATGGTGGCGCACGCTTGTAATCCCAGTACTTGGGAGGCTGAGACAGGAGGATTGCAGGTTCCAGGATAGCCTCAGCAAGTAGTGAGACTCCCATCAACCTAGTGAGACCCTGTTTCAAAATAAAAATAAAATAGGGCTGGGGGTATAGCTCAGAGATAGAATGTCCCTGGACTCAATCCTGAGTACCACAAAAAAAAAAAGAAAAAAAAAAGAAAAAAGCTGGGCGTGGTAGTGCATGCCTGTAATCCCAACACTTGGGAGGCTGAGACAAGAGGATTACAGGTTTGAAACCAGCTTCAGCAATTTAGCAAGACCCTATTTCAAAATAAAAACATGAGCCAGGCATGGTGGCACATGCTTGTAATCCCAGTACTTAGGAGGCTAAGACTGGAAGATCTGGGTTTGCGGCAAGCCTCAGCTACTTAGTGAGGCCCTCCGCAACTTAGTGAGACCCTGTTTCAAAATAAAGAATAAAAAAAAAATAGGGCTGGGAGTGTAGCTTGGAGGTAGAATGCCTCTAGGTTCAATCCCCAGTACCACAAAAAAATAAAAATAATAAAGACATGAAAAGGGCTGGGGGTGGAGCTCGGAGGTAGAATGCCCCTGGGTTCAATCCCCAGTTCCAAAAAATTGAAAACAGAAGAAGAGAGGGTAGTTCAGTCACAGAGCGCTGCCAAGCATGCTTAAGGCCCTGGGTTCCATCCCCAGCGTCACACATACACAAGCCCCAGTAAAAACATGAAAGATATTCAACATCATCAGTCACTAGGGAAACCTCACACCTACTAGGATGGCTGGACTCGGCAAGTCAGAAGTTAGAATGGCACACGTAGCAGGCAGAAATGTGAAATGGTTGGCTGCTTGGAAAACTCCCAATCTACGCCTCGGCCTATGCCCAAAAGGGATGAAGACATAGGTCCACACAGAAACTTGCATGAGTGTCCATAGCATTACTCGTCACAGCCAAGAGGTGGAAATAGCCCCTACGTGCATTAGTTGGCAGACGGGCATGGAATATTGTTCAGCCATGAACAGGGATGAAGTGCTGACCAGCACTGCTGTATGGATGAGCCTGGAGAACATCATGCTGAGCAGAGCGTGCCACACACAAGACGGGACCGAGTACAGGACTCCACTTTCTTTTTTTTTTTTTTTGGTACTGGGGATTGAACCCAAGGGCATTCCACCTCTGAGCTACGCCCCCAACCCTTTTAATTTTTTTGTTTTGAAACAGGGTCTTGCTAGGTTGCTGAGTCTTGCTAAGCTGCTGAGGCTGGTCTCAAACCTGAGATCCTTCTGTCTCAGCCTCCCAAGTACTGGGATTACAGGCATGTGCCACCACGCCCAGCTTGTATGACTCACTGATATGTAGCATCCAGAATAGGTAAACCCAAGGGAGGAGAGTAGATGAAGTAGATGAAGTAGATGAGAGTAGTTACTCCTGGGGAAACAGGAGTGACTGCTAATGAGGGTAAGGTTTCTTTTGGGGACAATGAAAAGGTTCTGGGATCAAACAGTTGCTCATCTTTGTGAATATGCAAACTGCAATATTCCACTTTTATTTAATTAATTTACTTAGTGGTATTGGGGGATAGAACCCAGGGGTTATCTGCCAGAGCTACACCCCCCAGCCCTTTTTATTTTTTATTTTGAAACAGACTAAGACAAGGTTTCACTAAGTTATTGCGCGCCTTGCTAACTTGCTGAGGCTGGCCTCGAACCTGTGATCCTCCTATCTCGGCCTCTCAAGTACTGGGATTACAGGTGTGCACCACCACACCTGGCTGCAGCCTTGCTCTTGCTCCCTGTTCAGGTGGTTCTGAGGCTCAGAGAGGTTAGGAAACAGCTGCAGGTCATACATTCCAATGTGTGGCAGGAACAAGACAACCCCAGGGCCAGGGCTACAGCCCCACAGGTCGGAAGCCCGGAGCTGCCACAGGGAACCGCTGGGGTTGTGGGCACTGCCGCAGAAGACGGAGTGGAGCGAGGGGTGGGTGGAGGCTGCAGCCCCAGCTTTCCAAGGAAAGCCACAGGTACAAATGAGCTCCACAGGGGAGCAGGCCACCTCCCGGGAGGAAGGCCAGGTGCCACACAGCTGTGTGCCTGCTCTTCACCTCCCACCTTCCCCTCCGCCCCCAGGGTGCCTCTCAGAACCTTTCTGGGCTGACTCCCAGCTCAGGCTGGTCCTGCAAGGGCAAGGGTAGAGACAAGGGTGGCTGCCTCTGTCCTGGCCCCCAGTCCCCTCCCTGTTCACGCCAACCACCACCCAGGGCCCAGCGCCACTCCCGCCCCAGCTATAGCCACCAGCAGGCCAGAGCTGCACTCAGACAGAAATGTTCCTTCTAAATCCAGCCTTGGCTTGTAAACCCGCTGGCCTGACAGCCAGGAGACAGACACCCAGCCGGCCACCCACGTGGTGGCGGATCAAGGACAGCCCCAGGGAGGGGAGAGAGACTCTTGGCTTCCTTCCTTCCTAAGCTCCACCCCAACCCCTGCCTCTTCCACCAGTGGGGCCTCCAGGAAGGGGCTGGGACCTGCCCACCGGCCATGGTGCGGTGCCTGCTACACCCTGAGCCAGTGTCCCATGCCCTGTGCATATGAGGGCCAGTCTGTTACTCGACACCCTTTTGCTGGCCCGGGCCCCAGGAGGACCTAGCTGGCTGTGCCATCTCCTCCACTGTGGGAGGGTCTGGTCTACTCCAGTGTGTAGGTAGAACCACACCCCGCTGGGCCCCCTGCCCAAGGTCCAGCCTGCGCTGCCTTCCCTTCCACCAGCCCGCCCACCCCTTGGGTCATCCCAGCCGTGGGACGTCTAGCCTGGGGTCAGCACTGACCAAGGGTGGCCTGGAGGCTACAGTCTTCAGCCTGCTGCCCGGTGCCCCCACACCAGACACCAGTTAAGGCAGGTGCACCCTATCAGGTCTGCCCTGACCCCATGGGTCTGGCCTACCCCCCAGGTGTGGGGCATCTCCTTGGGAGAGGAACCAGGGGTCTGCACACAGTCACCACACAGGCAGGCCTGCGGACTGGGGCCTGCTTCTGTCTCTTTTCCTGGTCTGTGAGTGGGCAGAGGTCAGCAGGCCAGCCGAGCCCTCGTCAGAGGTCGTGTGGGTGCAGGGTGGTCTCTGTGCGACGGGGACTGTAGGGCCTCCTGCCACCCTCTGCTCATGCTGCTGTACACCATCCCACGAAGGAGGAAACAGGCTGGAGAGGCGCAGCCTGTGGCAGACCAGATGGCTCACAGGGGCAGAGGCTGCCCTGCTGCCTGGCGCCTCAGGACACCCCCTCCCTGCAACTGGGCATCTTCCAGAAAGCCCCAGGAAACGAGGACCCCTGCTCCAAGCTTCAGGCACCTGGTTTATCCTGGGTCCCTTGGTCCACGGCAGCGCCTGGTACCTGCCAGACACAGCAGAGGATCGACAAGACACGGGGCACCAGGACAGGGCCGCAAAGACAGGCCGATGGGCAGACCTGACAAGGCTGGACAGGTGGACAAGTGTTGCACTGGGCAGAGCCGGGCTGAGGCAGCTGGACAAGTGGACAAGGTGCCCAGTGGGGTTCTGAAGAGACACACGGGACAGGAGGAGAGTTCCTATGCAGCTGGGCGGTATGCAGTCGGAAGTGAGAGCTGAGTTTGGGGCAAAGGCAAAGCGGAGAGACTCAGGAGCCAAGAAGCCGGGCCGGCTCACCACCTGCTCGTGGAGCAGAGTCGGAGGTACACAGGAGGTCCAAGGTGAGTGTGGGCACAGCCCAGGTGAAACAGGTGTTGCTAATCTCCTAAGATGCCCGGGCAACTCGCAGCCCCCACCAGGCTGTTCCGATGCTTGCTGTGGGCATCCCCTGGGGACCCAGCCCCATCCAACGGCCAGCACGACAGCCCCAGGCCTGCCGCCCAGCAGTCCCACAGGACACCGCAGCCCAGGCTGAGGCCGGCCCACCACCACACGAGAGGCCCCTGCCACCTGCACAATAGGCCCAGCGGCCCTCAGATCCACAAGGCACCATACACTGTCATTTGAGCCAGGCTGTTACTGGCTTCAGACAACCCTGCAGCAAGAAGACACCTGTGGGCACCGGGCAGCTCCAGGATCAGGGGTCCCTCCCTGAGGTCCCTTGGGGTGGCCATGCCAGGCCTACCTGCAGAGAAGATGTGGCCTGCCACAGCCAGGAAGGCGTCCGTCACCACGGGCTCAGACTGCAGGGAGATGTGCAGCTGGCGGGCCACGTTGCGGTACACGCTGGGCCGGATCTGCTCCAGCTCGTCCCCTACATGGGCACACCGTCAGTCAGAGGCATCGGACCTCAGCCCAGTCCCTACCCCACCTGATCCCGCCTGGCTTCACACGAACCCCCAACCAAGGAAGCAGAGACCAGGCGGGTGCTGTGTCCCTCCCCCGTCCTGCCTCGGTGGTGCACCCCCTGACAAGTCAGCCCCTGAGGGCCAAGCTGGCTGGGCCAGTGGGGCGGGAACCCCGTGGAGCAGCGTGGGCCGTGCCTGCCCGGTGACTCACAGGCGGGCAGCTCAGGCAGCAGGAGGGACTGGGCAGGCGGCCAGAGCTCGACCTGGGCGCGGCTGGGCAGGGAGACCCCACACAGGTGGGCAGCCCCCTGGCTGCCTAGCGGGGTGCCCTGGCTCAGGCCCCAGCATCACTTGGCGATGGCTCTGGTTAACTGACCTAGAGAGGCTGGCCGTGGCCCTGGGCCACCGGCACCACCCACTGTAAACCTGGGCCCCTGGTGCCAAGCGGGCGTGTTGGGATGTGGGGCTGAGCCAGCCCAGCCCTGCTCAGCCAAGGAAATGCCTTCCACAGGCCCCGCCTGCCCGAGTGAGGGAGCGCTGCAGGCCCTTGGCAGCAGTGTGGAAGCCCTGGGAAGATGGTGCCGGGAACTCCACACAGCCCTGGGGTTGGGTGTCCCCAGCAGGGCCACTTCTCCAGCCAAAGCAAACAGGGAAATGCTGCTGACCGGACAGGCCCAGCCGATAAGGCTCCCGCGTCACCCTGGGCCAGCTGTGCTCCATCTAATTCATTAAGATCTGGAACCAGAGCAGAGCCAAGAGGCCAGCCAGGGGATGGCAGAGGGCATGGAAAGTCCCAGGGCTGGCCTGGCAGTTCCCATACGCAGACCATGGGGGCCTCTGGGGACAAGTGGGGACACATCCGGGCTGCTTCCTGTTTGTAGCTGACAGAGGGGACATGCTGGGGGTCAGGGAGACAGAGCCAGGCCCCAAGGGATTTGCCCCACACAGCTGTGACAGTACAGTGCAGGAAACCAGACATGAACAAGAACATCCTGGGGTCTAAGCTATCTCCCTCTGGGGTCCCCTTTAGCTATCTGGAGGGTGAAGGGGCCTTGAAGGCCCTGCTTGCTGTGAGGGCCATGCCGGGCACTCCCCCAGCCCAGGCCAAGGCTCTGGGGGGTGGGGCAGAGAGGACTGAGGGACAGAAGCCAGGGACAGCAGGCCAAGGCCAGGGTAGGACCGTCTGGCCATGCCAGGGGTCTGCAGGGCTCTCGGGAGCTCCAGGCTCCTCCTCTCCTTCAGAGGGCCCAGCTGGAAGAGACAGCCAGGAGGCAGGTGATGTCATGAGTCCTGCTAACCAGACTAGGCTTTGGGGACGCCTGGCCCATTCCCAAGCCCTGCACACTCCCGTCTCTCCACACCTAGAAATCTGTCCCCTCCTTCCATCCTAGCTGGGATTCCACCCCTCCTAGCTCAGCGTTGGCCCCCGGGGACTCTGTGTCCCCCACACACTCCTGGGCAGACCTGCTCCTTGGGACCAGCACAGCCTGCAGATGCAGGGCCATACAAAACTGTGAGAAGCACACACCAGTGTCTCCTCTCACAGGGCCCACACCACACACAGGGTTCCATCTCTGCTGTCCCCTCCCCTCCCCTGGCACAGCCTTGGGCCTCAGTCTGGACCGAGTTTGCGGGCCCCTCCCACTCCTGGGTCCAGACCTTGGGGAAGATGGAGTTATGGGGCTGTAAGTGACCCCAGAAACAAGTGCCCCAATGTCTTCCCCGGAGGCCCCAGGAGTCCTCCAAATCAAGGGGAAGGCGCAGTGGGGTTGGGTTGGGATTCCAGCCAGCAACTGAAAGACCTATTTTCCAAAACAAACAGTGGGACACGTGGTCCCACAAAGGATTTTTGAGCCCAGCTGAGTACAAGGGTCACTCTGAAGTTTAGCCTCTAGAACATTATTCTTCCCGGAGCTTTCCACGGTTTATGGCCGGAATGTCTGCAAGCTGGGCTGAGCAGGCAAATGGGCCGGGGGGCCGGGGAGGAGCCAGCAGCGCCCGCTGGGTGGGCCGGTGCTGCGCCCCAGCCACCCAGGCAGATTGCGGCGCCCGGCCAAGCCCCCTCGGTCCCAGGGCGACGCGGAGGCCCAGCAGTAGAGGGGGCTGGCCCAGTCGCCCGACGGGCGCAGGGATGGCGGTACGGGCCAGCTCCAGCCGACCGGCTCGCCCAGCTCAGCTCGGCCGGGGTGTCCTGGGGACGCCCGCGGGGCCGCACTCACCCAGGCGCAGCAGCACGGCGCACACCTCCGCCAGGCGGCCGCCGGGGGCCGGCGCGGCGCGCTCGGGCGCGCTCCAGGCGAGGCCGGCGCGCAGGAGCCGCGCGTGCACGAACTCCCGGCCCAGCGCCTTGGCCTGGGCCACCAGCTCCTTGTCGGTGGGCGAGCGGTCAAAGGCGTCCATGATCTCCGCGGCGAAGACGGAGGAGCGCCGCAGCACCTCCATGGCTGGCACGCGGGCGGGGGGCGCCGCACCTGTGGGCAGACAGCGCTCAGCCGGGCGCGGAGAGCCGTGGTCCCTGCGGTCCCCACCGCGTGCGCCCCGCTCCTCCTTCCCGCTGGCCGCGCCGGGAGGCCGGGCTGGGCGCGGCCAGCGGGGTCACCTCTCGCCCGCGGGCGCCAGGTCTTTTAAGACCCAGTGTCACAAGCTTTTAAATTCCAGAATAAATCACACAGTTCCCCGCGGCGGCCCGGGATTGGAGGCGCCGCCGGGAAATGGCGATTTGCTCTGGGGCCGCAGTGCCCGCGCTCGAAGACGAGTGTGCGGGCGGAGCGCACAGCCCAACCGCTCCCGGCGGCTCCGAACAGGCGACAGCCAGGACCCCCGGCGGCTGCGATCGGCCCCCGAGCGCGCTCCGCGCCCGCGGTGCTTGTCCCGGCCCCGCCGTTCCCATGGCGAGGCGTCCCGGGGACGGCGCTGCGCCCGCGCTGCTCACCTCTCCCGCCGCATGTCGCGGGCGCCGCCGCCGGGGAGGAGCTCTGGCTTCAGGGTGCGCTCGCCGCCGACTCCACCGGCCTCGGCTCTTCCATTCAAACCCGCGAGGACGCGCGCCCCGCCCCGGCGCCCGCCCCGTCCACGCCCGAGCCCGAGCGCGGGGTCCGCGGCTTCCCGCGCGCTCGGGGAGCAGGTCCGGCCCGGGAGTGCGGAGCGCGCTGCGCGAATCCCCGCGGGCGAGAGGCGAGGCTTGGGGCTTCGCCTTCTAAGGCAAAGGCAGCCCCCGGGGGCGGAGCCGAGGAGCCGGGCCGAGCTGCCCCACTCCCGGCTTAAGGAGGATCACCGAGTTCCTGGGATGCGCTCGGGAAGGCCGGGCGAGCTGTCCCAGCTAGACGGCGAGGTCGGGATGCAGCTCCAACACCAACCGAGTGGCTTCACGCCCACGCCCGGCCCTATTTTAAGACCGGATTACCAACCGGGCGTGGTGGCACCCGCCTGTCATCCCAGTACTTGGGAGGCTGGGACAGTAGGGTCGCAGGTTCTAAGCCAGCCTCAGCAATTTAGCGAGACCTGTTTCCAAATAAAAATAGGGCTGGGGGTGTAGCTCAGAGGCAGAATGCCCCTGGGTTTAATCCCCAGTACCAAAAAAAAAAAAAAAAAAATACTGGATTACCTAGCCTTCTCTTAGTGATGTGTAGAGGTTATTTATATATCCTGAGTTTGGCCTAACACAGCCTTCCTACCGTAGGTGGATACATGAATTACTACGGTGTCCCAAGTGTCTGCTCTCACTCTGCGATTTGCTTTTGCTTTTAATGAACAGGAGTTATTCTGAATGAAGCCGCCAGTCTTTTCTTTCGCGGTTAGTCGTTTTTCATTAGGATATTCTCCTTTGCTTCCTTCCGCGTTTAGATCTATGATAGATCACAACTTAATTCTGAATGGTGTGGTAGGGGTCAGAGCTCATTTTTTATATGGATGCCCATGTACTCCAGCATCATTTATTGAAAAGCATCACACATAGAGGTCTGTTCCTGGACTCCATTCCATCCCACTGGTCTGTGTTTGAACCATCCTCACACAGTTTGAGCAATGGGATTAATCAACTTGATGTAATTCACATATATATATACAACACTTCACTCAGGAGCTATAGAATACATATCCTTTCTTTGTGCACAGTAGAATGTATATCAAAACAGACCATATCCTGGGTCATAAACAAGTGTCAGCAAATTCAAAGGACTAAAATTTTATGGTGTGTCCTCTCTGAATTAAAGCTAAATTACAGAAAAGGCTGAAAAATCTCCAACTGCTTGAAAGTGAAATGCCGTACTTCTAAATAATCAGGAGTTAAATAATAAATCACAATGAAAGTTGTAAAATAGCTGGGCGTGGTGGCACACGCTTATAATCTCAGTACTTGGGAGGCTGAGACTGGAGGATCTGGGTTCATGGCCAGCCTCATTTACTTAATGAGGCCCTCTGCAACTTAGTGAGACCCTGTTTCAAAATAAAGAATAAAAATATAGGGCTGGGGTGTAGTTCGGAGGTAGAATGTACCTGGGTTCAATCCCCAGTACTGAAAAAAAAAGAAAGTTATAAAATATAACTTCAAGTGAGCAATAGTAAAAATATGACATATCAAAGCCTGTGGGATGAAGCTAAAGTAGTACCTAGAGGAAAATTCATAGCTTTAGAAGAACAGTTGGAAATTAATGCTCCAAGCTCCAACTCAAAAAGTTAGAAAAAGAATAACAAATTAAACCCAAAGATGAAATTAAATAATAAAAATAAGAGTAGAAATTAATAAAAGAAAGCAAAAACAAAAAATCACCAGCGAAAATCAACAAAGCCAGAAATTGGTTCATTGAAAAGATTAATAAAATTGATAAACCCCTGTAAAGATTAAGAGAAAACATAAATTCAGTTATCAGGAATGGGAAAGAGACCATCATTACACATACTTTAAGCATTAAAAAGATAATAAGATAGTATGAGCAACTTTATGACAATAAATTTGAAATTTTATTTGAAACACAATTTATTAAAACTGACACTAAAAGAAATAGAAAATATGTATAGTCCTATAATAATTAAATAAATCTAGTCCTTAACTTAAAATCTTCCCATGAAAGCTGGACATGGTGGCGCATGCTTGTAATCCCAGTACTTGGGAGGCTGAGACAGGAGGATCACAGGTTCAAAGCCAGCCTCAACAACTTAGTAAGATCCTGTTTCCAAATAAGAAATAAAATCGGGTTGGGGGTATAACTTGGAGGTAGAGTGCCTCTGGGTTCCATCCCCAGTATCAAAAAAAAATCTTCCTACGATGTAAATTTTAGTTTCAGACAGTTTCATTGAGTAATTCTTCTAAATAGGTTTAAAAAGCCAAGCCGGGTGTGGTGGCGCACGCTTGTAATCCCAGTACAGCCAGCCTCTGCAACTTAGTGAGGCCTTCCACAACTTAGTGAGACCCTGTTTCAAAATAAAGAATAAAAAATAGGGCTGGGGGTGTAGCCCGGAGGTAGGATGCCCCTGGGTTCAATCCCCGGTACCACACACAAAAAAAAAATAGGGCTGGGGGTGTAGCCGGAGGTAGAATGCCCCTGGGTTCAATCCCCAGTTCCGCAAAAAAAAAAAATAAAAAAATTTAAAAAATAAAAAGCCAGGCATAAACTGGGTGTGGTGGCACACACTCATAATCCTTGTACTTGGGAGGCTGAGACAGGAGGATCACAGGTTCCAGGACAGCCTCCGCAAGTTGTGAGATTCTCATCAACCTAGTGAGACCCTGTTTCAAAATAAAAAATAAAAGAGAGCCAGGGGTATAGCTTGGAGGTAGAATGCCCCTGGGCTTAATCCCCAGTACCACAAAAAAAAAAAAAGAAAAAGAAAGAAAACCAGGCGTGGTGGCGCACGCTTGTAATACCAGTACTTTGGGAGGCGGAGACTGGAGGATCCGGGTTCACGGCCAGCCTCAGTGCTCTCTCTCTCTCTCTCTCTCTCTCTCTACTTAGTGAGGTCCTCCACAACTTCGTGAGACCCAGTTTCAAAATAAAGTATAAAAAATAGGGCCGGGGGTATAGCGCAGAGGTAGAATGCCCCTGGGTTCAATCCCT
Source organism: Glis glis (assembly GCA_004027185.1). Taxonomy (NCBI): domain Eukaryota; kingdom Metazoa; phylum Chordata; class Mammalia; order Rodentia; family Gliridae; genus Glis; species Glis glis. The sequence goes on from PVJS01038602.1 coordinate 19,272, forward strand.
GGTACCTCAAAAAAAAAAAAAAGGAAGGAAAGAAAGAAAGAAGAAGA
>PVJS01038603.1:0-19318 GCA_004027185.1 Glis glis
TTTATTTTGAAACCAGGTCTCACAAAGTTGCGGAGGGCCTCACTAAGGAGAGAGAGAGAGAGAGAGAGAGAAAGAGAGAGAGATTGAGAGCTGAGGCTGGCCGTGAACCCGGATCCTCCGGTCTCCGCCTCCCAAAGTACTGGGATTACAAGCTTGCGCCACCACGCCTGGCTAATTTTTTTTTAAACAGGGTCTCGCTAAGTTGCTAAGGGTTTCACTAAGTTACTGAGTTTGGCCTTGAACCTGCAATCCTCCTGTCTCAACCTCCCAAGTACTGAAATGACAGGTGTGTGCCACTGCACCAGCCTAAATGACTTTAAAGACCTTTTTCTTAATAAAATTTCTTCTGAGCCGAGCATGGTGGTGCATACTTGTAATCCCAATACTTGGGAGGCTGAGGCAGGAGGATCGCAAGTTCGCAGCCAGCCTCAGCTACTTAGTGAAGCCCTCCGCAACTTAGTGAGACCCCGTTTCAAAATAAAGAATAAAAAATAGGGCTGGGGGTGTAGCTCGAAGGTAGAATGCCCCTGGGTTCAATCCCCAGTACCATAAAAAGAAAATAAAATTCTTCTGAGAAAAATATAGCTTAATTATGATTATGCATTTATTTTATATCTAATACTTGAGAAGCGGTTGAGAGAGAAGTCTAAAGTACATGAGTATAACAAGTGTGGAATTTTACCCCCTTTTACAGGAGAATAGCAAAAAATTAAAAATGAAGTTTCCACCTAAAATCCCAAATAGAAAAACAAAAAGTAAAACTAATAAAGGAGGAATAACTCAACCTAATATAAATGATAGCCTGGAAATTACAAAATTGGACTCTTCCATCATTTCAGAAGGGAAAATATCCACAATCACACCTCAGATCCAGGCTTTTAATCTACAAAAAGCAGCAGCAGGTCTGTTTTAAATGCTTGATATCCTCTTTGAATTTTATTTTATTTGTATGCACTTATTTCAAGTAAAGTTCTTTATTTTTGTTACAATGTTTCTAGATAGGTGGAATTTTTAATGGATTAGTTTATAATTAGCCTTTCTAAAAAACCAGTTTTATTGTTTTTCTCCTTTGTTTACTGTATTGTTTTCTCCTAGAAGGTTTGATGAGCCTTCTTCGTGAAATGGGGAAAGGTTATTTAGCTTTGTGTTCATACAACTGCAAAGAAGCTATAAATATTTTGAGTCACCTACCTTCTCACCACTACAATACTGGTTGGGTACTGTGCCAAATTGGAAGGGCCTATTTTGAACTTTCAGAATATATGCAGGTAAGTATAGAAAACAGTTATATATGCCTTTCTGGAAATAATTTAAGGTGTTTTGTTTTGTTTTGTGGTACTGGGGATTTGAACCTAGGGGCATTCTACCTCTGAGCTACACCCCCAGGCATTTTTTAAAATTTTTTTGTTTTGAAACAGGATCTTGCTAGGTTGCTGTGAGTCTTACTACTTGCTGAGGTTGGCAGCAAACCTGCGATCCTCCTGTCTCAGCCTCCCAAGTACTGGGATTACAGGGGTATGCCACCATGCCTGGCTAATTTTAGTTTAATTAAATATGCTCATGCTTGAGAAGGCTAGATCTAAAGGGTCAATATTTGTTATGTAATGATTATATAGTTTCCTCAATATTTATAATTTATAGATAAAACTTTTTCTTGCATTAAGAGGTAATTTAAATTCTTTGGGCTTTCTCATTTGAGATAAATTTGTAGAGAACAAAGTGAGCAATGAGTTCTTTTTTTTTTTCTTTTGATACCAGGGATTGAACCCCTGGGTGCTCTACCTCCAAGCTACACTCCCAGCTCTATTTTATTTTTTATTTGGAAACAGGGTCTCACAAACTTGCTGAGAACCTCACTAAGTTGCCAACGCTGGCTTCAAATCTGTGATTTGCCTGTCTCAGCCTCCCAAGTACTGGGATTATAGGCATGCATCACCATGCCCAGTTTATTTTTTATTTTGAAACAGGGTCTTGCTAGGTGCTGAGAGCCTCACTACATTGCTGAGGCTATCCTCAAAACTATTATCCTCCTGTCTCAGCCTCCCAAGTATTGGGATTACAAGTGTGCACCACCACGCCTGGCTCATGAATGCATTCTTATGTGGAATACCTTATACCATAACTCAGGTGTTTCCGAAAATATGCATGTACCATATAATAGATATTTATAATCTAAATTCTTTCCACAATATACTAAGTTATTTACTAAGATCAATTTTTGACCTTCAATATGTTTTATAAACTTAAAGAATGCTATGAAGAAAGTAAAACTTAATGGAGGATACAGGCTTTTATCTGTTTCATTTTAATTAAATTTGTTGCTTAAAATACCTGGGGTTTGGTTTGGGGGCTGTGTATGTATTCAGGGGTTTTTTGTTGGTTGGTTTTTTTGGGGGGGTGTTGTTTTTCTTTATGGTATTGGGGATTCTACCTCTGAGCCCCATTCCTTTTTATTTTTTGTTTAGAAACAGGGTCTCACTAGGTTGCTGAGAGCCTAAGTTGCTGAGGCTAGCCTTAAATCTAGGATCTTCTTGTCTCTGCCTCCCAAGTATTGGGATTACAGGCTTGTGCCAACACGCTTAGCTCAGTAGCCAACTTAACTTGTTTTCTCCCTAAAGTTTTCACCTCAATCTCTTAGTAAAAGTCAGTGCAAAAACAGGTTTTGTGCAATAGAAGTCATTCTATCATTTTTCCTGGGAGGATTATTCTGTAAAGCCATGAAATTATGGTTTTTGAGAAAAAAATATTGACTTTATCGTTTTTATTTTTATTTTTTGGTACCAGGAATTGAACCCAGGGGCATTCTACCTCTGAGCTCCACTCTCAGCCCTATTTTTTGTTTTGAAACAGGGCCTTGCTAAGTTGCTGGGCTGGCCTCAAACCTGTGAAACCCCTGTCTCAGCCTCCCAAGTATTGGAATTACAGGTATGCACCACCACGCCTGGCTTATTTTTTATTTTTGTCTTTTTTAAATTGTAACTTTCTATAGATTTCTCTTTTGTCTTTTTTTTTCCTTTTCTTTTCTTTTCAGAATTTATGTTCTTTCTTTTCGCTTTTCTGCAGTAATGGGGATTAAACCCAGGGCCTTTGTCATGCTAGGCAAGTGTTCTACCACTGAGCTACATCACCAGCTTCAGAATTCATGTTCTTATATGACTTTGTGTATAAAACTAGGTTCGGTCTAATGTGATTGCATCAATATTTGACCTACCACAGAAGGCTGCTTATCTTGTCCTTTTGCTCTTACTAATTCACATAATAAAACTGTAATACAGGCAGCATTTAGGTCCTGTGAAGACAGTGACCAGTGTATATGTATAAATTGTTTCAACTTGTTTCCCCTTACTAGTTCCTGTATTTCAGGCCGAAAGAATATTCTCAGAAGTTAGAAGGATTGAGAATTACAGAGTTGAAGGCATGGAGATCTACTCTACAACACTTTGGCATCTTCAAAAAGATGTTGCTCTTTCAGTTCTTTCAAAAGACTTAACAGACATGGATAAAAATTCACCAGAGGTATGTTGACTGAAACACTTGGCTTATAGCTGTCTTCTGATCACCCTTAACAAATGGAGATGAATAGAATATAGTGATATGTCTGTTACTTAATAACAGGATGTGTTCTGACTAATGTGTTGTTAGGCAAAACATCATAGAGTACACTAAGGCTACAATATTGCTGTACAATATGATCTTATGGGACCGTTGTCTTACATGGGGATCCGTCATTGACTAAAATGTCATGACTGAGCCAGGTATGGTGGCCCACGCTTGTAATCCCAGTACTTGGGAGGCTGAGGCAGGAGAATCACAGGTTTGCGGCCAGCCTCGGCTACTTAGTGATGCCCTCAACAACTTAGTGAGACCCTGTTTCAAAATAAAGAATGAAAATTAGGGCTGGGGGTGGAACTCGGAGGTAAAATGTCCCTGGGTTCAATCCCCAGTCCCAAAAAAAATTTTTTTAAAAATGCCATGACTATTGGTCAGATACTATTTAGTATCACCCACACTTATTTTTCTCTTTCTAAGCAGGGACTCAAAGAAAAGAAAGTCCTAAAATATATGGTACAGATTCACTAATAGAAAAATCAGGAGCCGGGCGTGGTGGCGCACGCTTGTAATCCCAGTACTTTTGGAGGCGGAGACTGGAGGATCTGGGTTCGCGGCCAGCCTCAGCGCGCATGCGCGCGCGTACGATCGATTGATATCTCTCTCTCTCTCTCTCTCTCTCTCTCTCTCTCTCTCTCCCCCTCTCCCTAGTGAGGCCCTCCGCAACTTCGTGAGACCCAGTTTCAAAAATAAAGCATAAAAAAAAAAATAGGGCCGGAGGTGTAGCGTGGAGGTAGAACGCCCCTGGGTTCAATCCCTGGTACTGCAAAAAAAAAAAGAAAAAAGAACAATCAAAAAGCAGATGTTTCATTCAGGATTAATCAAGATTTGACTATGTTCAAGTTGCTGTTACCAAAATTAGAGTTCATTGAGCAGAAGTTATATAGAATGAAGTGGGTTTTTTGTTTGTTTGTGGGTTTTGTTTTTGTTTTTGTTTTTGAGCTACTGGGAATTGAACTCAAGGACATTCTACCTCCGAGCTACATCCCCAGCCCTACTTTTTATTCTTTATTGTGAAACAGGATCTCACTAAGTTGCAGAGGGCTTCACTGAGTAGCTGAGACTGGCCGCGAACCTGAGATCCTCCTGTCTCAGCCTCCCAAATACTGGGATTATAAACCTGCACCACCACTCCCGGCTAAATGTTGATTTTAAACTAAAATAAGTAAGTAATTTTAATTGCCATTTTGAGATATAAGTACAATTAGTTCACACACTTTGATTTTGTAAAAATTATATTTTAGGGCATCTCAAGATTATTTAATGATAATTTTATAACATATTTACTTAGAGTTAAATACAGTCAATTCTCACTATTGATAGTAATTATATAGTTGCTGTGAACACTGAATTAGTGATACTGAACCATTGCTCTTAATATATATCACATAGATTATAATCTTTTTTTGTGTGTGTGGTACCAGGGATTGAACCCAGGGGCATTCTACCTCTGAGCTACACCCCCAGCCCTATTTTTTATTATTCATTTTGAAACAGGGTCACACTAAGTTGCGGAGAGCCTCACTAAGTAGCTGAGGCTGGCCGCGAACCCAGATCCTCCGGTCTCAGCCTCCCAAGTACTGGGATTACAAGCATGAGCCACCATGCCCGGCTACATAGATTATAATCTTAAATCTTAAAACATCAGGATTTTGTTTTCTTTATATTTCAAAAGAGAAAATAAAGCCAGGTGTGGTGTGGCACGCCTGCAATCCTAGTATTTGGGAGGCTGAGACAGGAGGATCACAGGTGCAAGGCTCTCGGCAATCTAGCAAGACCTACTTATTTATTTTTATTGTGTGCGTGTGTGTGTGTGTGTTATGCTGGGCACCAGTTATGTGTTATGGTGTGCACCACCATACCTGGCTGAAGGACTGTGGTTATTGGTTTTGCAAATAAATTTTAGTGATTTGGCAAACTTGCAAATATGAAATCCATGAAAAATGAACACAGACTGTTTACAAAGGCTTTTCAGTTTTTTGTATTTCTGTTCTAAGTAGGGTCTGAGGCTTGATTTTAGTCTTAGGTTTGGTTTTGTTAATAAAATAAAAATTTAATTATGTGTTTATTTTTTGTTTCCATTTTTAAGGCCTGGTGTGCTGCGGGGAACTGTTTCAGTCTGCAACGGGAACATGATATTGCAATTAAATTCTTCCAGAGAGCTATCCAGGTTGATCCAAATTATGCTTATGCCTATACTCTATTAGGGCATGAGTTTGTGTTAACTGAAGAACTAGATAAAGCACTAGCTTGTTTTCGAAACGCCATCAGAGTAAACCCTAGACATTACAATGCATGGTAAGTGCCAAGTCAAAGTCCGGTTGATGTCTTTGTGACAATATAGAGATACCTAACAAGAGAAGTCACTGTGTACCTGATTTTATTTATTTTTTTTGCTACTGGGGATTGAGCCCAAGGGCATTCTACCTCCAAGCTACACCCCCAGCCCTATTTTTTTAATTTTTTATTTTGAAACAGGGTCTGGCTAAGTTGCAGAGGGCCTCACTAAGTTGCTAAGAGTGGCTGTGAACCTGCGATCTTCCTGTCTCAGCCTCCCAAGTACTGGGATTACAAGTATGCGCCACCATGCCTGGCTTCTGATATTCATTTTTTATTTGTGTATATATGTTTTTTAATGGGTTGTATCTCATTTCTGAGTAGGTACACTGCTGGAATAATGACTAAAAAAGGAAAAAAGGCTGGATTTTGTTGATACATGAAATAGCCAAGCTTGCCAACACTGCCTTCCCTCCAGATAAATAGAAGTTCTCTGTAATACTTTAAGAACTCAGGTTGTTTTTGTTTTTGTTTTTTTTGGTACTGGCAGTTGAACTCAGAGGAATTCTACCTCTGAGCTATACCCCCAGTGCTTATTTTTTATTATTTTTTAATCAGGGTCTCACTAATTTGTTGAGGGTCTTGCTAAGTTGCTGAGGCTGGCTGGATCCTGTGATCTGGCTCAGTTTCCCAAGTGCTGGAATTATAGGTGTGTGCCACCACGCCCAGCTAAGAACTAAGTTCTTAATATGACTTATGTTGGTTTTTGTTTGTTTTTGGTTTTGGGGGGTCATACTGGAGATTAAATACAGGGGCATTCTACCTCTGAGCTGCACCCCCAGTCCTTTTTATTTTTTATTTTGAAACAGGGTCTTACTAAATCACCACGCACTGGCCTCAAACCTGCAGTCCTGTCTCCCCTCCTGAGTACCGGGATGATAGGCGTGTAGCACCGGACACAGCTGGTGTTTTTTCATTTTATTTATTTACTTACTTACTTACTTTTTTTTGGTGGTACTGGGGATTGAACCCAGGGGCATTCTACCTCCAAGCTATACCCCCAGCCCTATTTTATTTTTTGAAACAGGGTCTCACTAAGTTGTAGAGGGCCTCACTAAGTTGCTAAGGCTGTCCTCAAACCTGCGATCTGCCAGTTGTAGCCTCCCAAGTACAGGCATGCGCCACCATGCCCCGGCTACTTGCTTATTTTTATGGTACTGGGGATTGAACTCAGGGGTGATTTACCTCTAAGCTATACTCCCAGACTTTTTTATTTTGAAACAGGGTGTCGCTAAATTGCTGAGACTGGCCTCAACCTGCGATCCTCCTGTCTCAGCCTCCTAAGTACTGGGATGACAGGTGGCTGTTACACACATCTGGCTCTCTTGTGTGTTTTTTAAATATGTAGGATCTTTTCTGCTATTTTGTAGTAGTTGCATTCTTAATCATATTTACTGTATGAACAGTTGTGTTATAGGAGGACAATTCAGACTGGCAAGCTTTCACTGGGAGGAATTTAAATACTGAGTTACTTAGGTAACATTAAATATCTAAATATTGAGCAAATTTATTATTCTTTTTTTTTTTTACGGTACTGGGGATTGAACCCAGGAGCATTCTACCTCCGAGCTACACCCCCAGCCCGACGTTTTATTCTTTTATTTTGAAACAGGGTCTCACTAAGTAGCTGAGGCTGGCCCTGAACCTGCGATCCTCCTCTCAGCCTCCCAAGTACTAGGATTACAAGCATGCGCCACCATGCCCGGCTGCAAATTTATTATTCTAATTTCAAAGTAAATAACCTTTCTTTCCTTATTTCCTCCTTCACTATCCTTAGCACAGTCTTTTTGTACCTTTTCTTCACATATAACACCATTTTAATGATAAACAAAACAACTCAAAGCAAGTAGGTTATGCTTTTTTTCTTATTCATTTGATGTTTAGTCCCCATCATCATCTATTTGTGGCTGAGTATGCATGGCTTATGTAACCATGCATACTATATTCAGTTGACATTTTGAAAATTCAGGAGAAATACCTGTATATCAACCCAATACACTATTACATAGCCTTTTAGAATTATACTTTTGAAGTCTGTAAACATAGGAGAGCATGCTTTTGATACAGTAAGTTGGAGGAAGGAAAACCATACATAACAGTATATATACTATAATTGTAATAGAGAATATGGACATAAGCCGAGCATGGTGGCACATGCCTGTAATCCCAGTACTTGGGAAACTGAGACAGGAGGATCGCAGGTTTAAGATCAGCCTCAGCAAATAGTGAGACTCTCATCAACTTAGTGAGACCCTGTTTCCAAATAAAAATAAAATAGGACTGAAGGTATAGCTCCAAGGTAGAATGCCCCTGGGCTCAATCCCCAGTACCACACATACACACACACAAAAAAAAGAATATGGAAATAGCATTATTAGGAGTTCAGCCTTTAGAATCATAAAGGAGGGGCTCGGCGTGGTGGCACACGCCTGTAATCCCAGTGCTTGGGAGGCTGAGACAGGAGGATCGAGACCAGCTTTGTGGAGACTCTCAGCAACTTAGTGAAACCCTGTTTTAAAAAAAAAGAATCATAAAGGAAGGTCTTGGCTAGAATCCTTATTAGCTATATAACTCTAGGCAAGTTATTTAACTGAGCCTCAGTTTCCTTACTTGAACACAAGAATGACAACAGTACCTATTTTCTTGATTCTTCTAGGATTAAATGAGATAATTCACATAAAGAATTTAGCGGAGCCAGGTACGGTAGTGCATACCTGTAGTCCCAGATACTTAGGAGGATGAGGCCGGAGAGTAGCTAGAGCCCAGGAGTTAAAGGCCAGCCTGTACAACATAACAAGACCCTATCTCTAAAAGAAGAATTTAGCACAATTCTTGGCACACACTTACTATCACTCAGAAATTAGCTTAACAGTCTAGATTATAGAAATGAGTTTAAGCCAGGTGTGGTGGCGCACACTTGTGATCCCAGTACTTGGGAAACTGAGACAGGAGTATCTCAGGTTTGAAACCAGCCTAAGCAACTTAGTGAGGCTGTCAGCAACTTAGGGAGACCCTTTTTCCAAATAAAAAATAAAATAGGGCTGGGGGTGTAGCTCGGAGGTAGAATGCCCCTGGGTTCAATCCCCAGCACCACACACACACAAAAAGTGGGTTTAAGGAAGTAGGTTCTTTTTTCCCCATTATCATAGGTTTATTTGATTGGTTAACTTGATTTATTGGAGTTCTTGGGGGGGAAGGGTAGTAAGGATTGAACCCAGAGGCTTACCTCTGAGCTACACCCCCAACCCTAGTTTATTTTTTTATTTGGAAACAGAGTCTCACTAAGTTAGTGCACACTGACCTTGAATCCCCATCCTCCTGTCTCAGCTTCCCAAGTACTGGGATTACAGGTGTGCATCACCACACCCAGCTCTCCACTGGCTTATTAAAATATATCCCGTTTGTATTCTGTTACTAATTGAAATAAATTAGCAGCCAAAAGTTTTATCCTTAAAATTATACTTTGTTTTATATTTTCAGGTATGGTTTAGGAATGATTTATTACAAGCAAGAAAAGTTCAGCCTTGCAGAAATGCATTTCCAGAAAGCACTTGATATCAACCCTCAAAGTTCAGTTTTACTTTGCCACATTGGTGTAGTAAGTAACTTTCTAAACATTATTGCTCTTATTTTCCTCCTTTTTAAATATGTTTGTTAACTGACTTAATTGCCATAATGAAAATTTGAACTTTTTGTTGTTGTTACATTATTGAAACAATATCCAGAGTCTTTCACAGACTAAAACACCACCTTTTTAGTTTGGCATAAAGAAACATCACTAGTGAGCTTTTATCACAAGGGCAAATCACTTAGCTTTTCCAAACTTCTGTTTTATGGATGACAAAAGTAATACTTCTTTTGCCTTCCTAACAGGATAGTTAGGTGACTCAAATGAAATACTTTTTTTTTCTTCCTGGTGCTAGGGATTGAACCTTAGGGTCTCATGCATCCTAGGCTAGCTCTCTACCACTGATTTATACCCAAACCCTTATTTTTCAAATAAATTCCTAAAGTAGGTAAATGTGTAATTGTTCTGAGTGACACAGGATTGATAAAGAAAGGTCTTTTGAATACAGTTTTGAAAAGCCTAATATTAAGAGGACCATAATAAACCTGTCGAAATGTATTGTCAGGCTAAATAATAATATGTTTTTTGTGTGAAAGGAAAAAACCAAGGTTTTGCTTGCCTTTTAGACTTAAAGGTTACCAAATATCTACTCTAAACGTAGAATTTTTATCCCAGAGCAAATTATTTAACATCTCTGACCTAGGTGTTCTCATCTTTAATTGCTGGTATTGGAAGAGATTTAGAGATAATCTATTCATCATTTGGTAATCAGTTACTAAATCCACTTAACACAATAGAAAATGCAGTTAGACCAACCTCATCTTAATAGTTTTGTTATTGTCACATTATTTGGTTCTCACCTTCATAAATATCAAGAGAGAACATTAACATGATCTTTATTTCTTATAGGTTCAGCATGCACTGAAAAAATCTGAGAAGGCTTTGGATACCCTAAACAAAGCCATTGTTATTGATCCCAAGAACCCTCTATGCAAATTTCACAGAGCCTCGGTTTTATTTGCAAATGAGAAATATAAGGTAAGTTATGTATCTCAGTTCTTTTCCAAATTGTTTTGTACCATACCCAACTGTGATACATATACTTTTTTTTTTTTTAGGTATTAGGGATTGAACCCAGGGGCATTCTACCTCCGAGCTCCACCCTTAGCCCTATTCTATTTTTTTATTTTGAAAGAGGGTCTAAGTTGTGGAGGCCCCCACTAAATTGCTGAGGCTGTTCTTGAACCTGCGATCCCCCTGTCTCATCCTCCCGAGTACTGGGATTACAAGCATGCACCACCACACCAGAGTGATACATATACTTTTTTTTTTTTTTTGCGGTACCGGGGATGGAACCCAGGGACGTTCTACCTCCGCGCTACACCCCCGGCCCTATTTTTTATACTTTATTTTGAAACCGGGTCTCACGAAGTTGTGGAGGGCTTCACTAGGTAGAGAGACAGAGACAGAGAGAGAGAGAGAGAGAGAGCGAGCTGAGGCTGGCCGTGAACCTGGATCCTCCTGTCTCCGCCTCCCAAAGTACTGGGATTACAAGCATGCGCCACCACGCCCAGCTTCTGATACATATATTTCAACACAAGGGAAATAGTACTATATTCACTGTTTTGCATCTTTTTTTGCATTTTCTTAACATACAATTTAGCACCTATAGATCTATTATTCTATAGAAAATGGACCATAATTTATTTAACTAGGCTGCATTTTGATATTACGATTGATTCTAGTGTTTTACAATAATGATATTGGAGCCAGGCATGGTGGCGCACGCCTGTAATCCCAGTACTTGGGAGGCTGAGACAGGAATATCACAGGTTCGAAGCCAGCCTCAGTAATTTAGCAAGACCCTGTTTCCAAATAAAAAATAAAAAAGGACTGGGGGTATAGCTCAGAGAAAGAATGTGTTCAATCCCCAGTACCACAAAAAAAAAATGATGTTAGTTAAATATTAAAAAGATGACTTGGTGCCGGGCGTGGTGGTGCACGCTTGTAATCCCAGTACTTTGGGAGGCGGAGACCGGAGGATCCAGGTTCGCAGCCAGCCTCAGCGCTCTCACTCTCTCTCTCTCTCTCTCTCTACCTAGTGAGGCCCTCTGCAACTTCGTGAGACCCTGTTTCAAAATAAAGTATAAAAAAATAGGGCCGGGGGTGTAGCGCGGAGGTAGAACGCCCCTGGGTTCAATCCCTGGTACCACAAAAAAAAAAAAAAGATGACTTGGTGAATTTTTTTTAGTATATCCTGGGACAAATTCCTAACTGCGACTGCTGAATCAATGATTCTGTGTGATTTTTGTTGTTGTTTTTTGGGGTTTTGTTTTTTCTTTTTTGCAGTACTAGGGATTGAACCCAAGGGCATTCTACCTCCAAGCTACACCCACAGCCCTATTTTTTAATTCTTTATTTTGAAACAGGGACTCACTGAGTTGTGGAGGGCCTCGCTAAGTAGTTGAGGCTGGCCGCAAACCTGTGATCCTCCTATCTCAGCCTCCCAAGTACTGGGATTACAAGTGTGCGCCACCACGCCCGGCAGGTTCTGTGGTTTTTAACTTGTTATATTGTTTTTAACTTGTTATATTGCAATATTTTAACTTGCATCATTTATACTTCTATCCTCAGTGATGAGAATGCCTGTTTCACCGTATTCACGCTAACTTTATGTAACACCAAATTATTTTTATTAGCCAGGTGTGGTGGCACACACCTACAATCCCAGTACTTGGAAGACTGAGACAGGAGGATAGCAGGTTTGAGGACAGCCTCAGACCCTGTTTCAAAAAATAAAATAAGGCCGGGGTATAACTCAGAGGTAGAATGAACCTAGGTTCAATCCTCAGTACCACCACAAAAAAAAAAAATTCTTTTTTTTTATAGTTTTATTCATTTGGTAGGTGAAAAATGGCACAGTATCTTATTTGGGAAGCCAGTTTTATTTTTAATGATATATCTTCTTTAAATACAAATCTGACTCTTTCTCCGATTTTTCCTCTCATTTCCCAACCCTTTAGCAGGGGTCAGAAAATTACTAGATAGTTTTAACTGAGTTCAGAGGGCTAAATCTCATTTCATTAGTTAAAAACAGTCAGGTTGGTATTTGAAGTTTAGTGCCTGCGTCAGGGAGAAGGTGCAGACAGAGCATCAGGCCTGTGCTCTGCAACCTGGTTTTCAAAGCACTTTCGCATTCTTCTGTACTTCATGTGATGAGATTATTATTTTAACTAAAATGCTGACAAAAGTGAGAGTTGTCACCATCTATATCTTTCACAAATGAGGGTATGTGTTTTCATGTTCAGTGTATTCTGACGAGTGCCACCATTTTTTAGTTCTTATTGTCACATTAACATTTTTCATGGGAGCCGGGCATGGTGGCGCACACTTGTAATCCCAGTACTTAGGAGGCTGAGACAGGAGGATCGCAGGTTCAGAGCCAGCCTCGGCAACTTACCAAAGCCCTCCACAACTTAGTGAGACCCTGTTTCCAAATAAGAAATAAAATTGGCCTGAGGGTGTAGCTCCGAGGTAAAATGCCCCTGGGTTCAATCCCCAGTGCTACCAAAAAAAATTTTTTTCATGTATTTTATTTTCACAAGAAGAATTAATTCAATATGGAAGTACAAGCCGGGCGTGGTGGCGCACGCTTGTAATCCCAGTACTTGGGAGGCTGAGACCGGAGGATCTGGGTTCACAGCCAGCCTCAGCTACTTAGTGAGGCCCTGTGCAACTTAGTGAGACCCGGTTTCAAAATAAAGGATAAAAAATAAGGCTGGGGGTATAGCTCGGAGATAGAATGCCTCTGGGTTCAATCCCCAGTACCGCAAAAAAAAAAAAAAAAAAAAAAAAATATATATATATATATATATATATGAAAGTACATTGATTAATACATAGTAAGCTTTTGTTTAGATGATGTGGAAAATCTTAACAAATAAAAACACTTGTGTAATCACAATTCTGTAAAATTTTATTACTCTAAGGTTTTTCTTTGCCTTTTTCAGTCTGCTTTACAAGAACTTGAAGAATTGAAACAAATTGTTCCCAAAGAATCGCTCGTTTACTTCTTAATAGGAAAGGTAAAGATTGGGGCCATGGTCCTATGCTGTGACTTTCAAAACAAATATTAACTTTTGAAGAATAGATACTTACTGTGCAACATCAATTGAGCAAATTCAACTAGAGTTCTGAACTAAGTGCTCTGGAAATAATGGATTTAGTTTTAGCATTTAAGATGATATCCTAATGAAGGAGCAAGAACACACATCCCATAATCCCAACCCTTCTGTGGTATCAGAAGTAGATCAGTATTTGCAGCCCAAGACCAGTAATGAGCTCATAACTACGACTACCATATAGAAAGCCCTTTGCTTCCCGTTTTTAATACTTATAATCCCTTATAAGAAAAACATCAGTGGCAGTGTGTTGTTTTGATTAAAGGAAATGGCTTCTAAGATTCCCAAGGCCGGACTAGTTGGAATTTTATAGATTGGGCCACCAGATGCCAACTGGTTTAAGTGTCTAGGTACCATGGACAGGTGTTAAAAGTTGATGCAACTACATTTTAAAATCAATGTAAGTGAATGTTAAGCTGCTTTTAGTTTGTTTCTTCCCATTGTCAATGTTACAGAGTGAGGTTTCACTACCTGAAAAGTAGAATCAAGTATTCTGAAAATAATATCTGATTATATTAAAAGGATCTCAAAGCTAGGTATGGTGGCCCACAACTATAATCCCAGTACTTGGGAGGCTGAGACAGGAGGATTGCAGGTTTCAAAATTTTAAAAAGATTTAGCAGTGTAGCTTGCAGAAAGAATGCTCCCAGGCTCAATCCCCAGTACCTAAAAAACCTTAAAAACTGGTATGAGTTCAGCTGTAGGATAAAAATGTCGTACCCCTGAGAATGAATTTAAAGCACATAAATCAAAAGCCCATTATGCATTATAAATGTTTAGAATTTTATAGTTGAAGCTCACAACTTAATGAAAAATGTAGTGCTGCTGTTTATTTTTAGGTTTACAAGAAGTTAGGTCAAACACACCTCGCCCTGATGAATTTCTCTTGGGCTATGGATTTAGATCCTAAAGGAGCAAATAATCAGATTAAAGAGGCAATTGATAAGCGCTATCTTCCAGATGATGAGGAGCCAATAACCCAAGAAGAACAAATCAGTGAGTATCATGGATAGGATTTTGAGTATTCAGAAGGCTACCCGTTGCATAAGAATTTGTGGGCTGCTTTCTTATTTTTTTTAACTGGTATTTTCTTTATATCAATTGGAATTCTAGACAAATCAAATAGGGTAATATGCATATGAGTCTGGTAATTAGTTTCAGTTATGGATGAGTTTTCTGTGTGACTGACATACCCATTGCTGATTTTTTAACCTGGACCTCAATTTGCATTTGAATATGTAACTAATACTTACCTATCTGCTTCATAGGAATGTCGTGGGGGGAAGGAATGAAAGTATGTTGGAAACAAGTGCTAAGTGATTGAATAATAATTTTTTACATTTTAAAATATTGAAAGATCTGTAATAGTGGCTGTTCAAATTCTGTGTAGCTCTGGCAAATCCAAATATGTGCTTAATTATAAGTCCTATAGTCCCAATAACACTTTTTAAACTGAAGGTTATATTCTATATTTCTATGGACTAGCAAGGACTAGCTTCAAAGTGGAGTAAGTGAGGGATTAGGGGGAATGTTAGTTTTTGTTTTGTTTATGACTCACAGAACTATTTGTAATTCGTAAGGCAGCAATAAGGAATTAATTAGGAAGAAGCAGTTTTAGTAGTTAAAATCCTTAAAGGTTAAATGCAATAAATTAATTTCAGACATACTGTAAATAAAGAACTTGAATTGTATTTCATTTAAAAATATTAGGATTTTAATGGTCTTTATTTAGAGCCTCATCTCTAAATATAGTAGTTTTCCTTATTTTCATGAACCAACAAGATATTCTTGTCAGACACCTTACTATAGACTTGTGTTTTATTTTTATAGTGGGAACAGACGAATCCCAGGAGAGCAGCATGACAGACGCAGATGACACCCAGCTCCATGCAGCTGAAAGTGATGAATTTTAACTTCTGGAAATGAGACTTTGCACCTGGATGTGTGACCAGTGCTGACTTGTTCTTGTCCCTCCATATACTGAGTCTTCACTCTTGAGCCGGCAGTGTCATCACCGTCACTTACCATGAGTGTGCCACTTTCATTGGACCCTGACTGTACACAGAGTGAAAGGCAGTGCAATATTTAGCTGCTAACAAGACTGGCTCTTTCACCAGTATGAATGACAATTTAGCGGGGGTAGGGTGGGGAACTTTCTTTTCTTTTTTTCTTTAATCTCCCTTAGTTGCAAAGCTATCATGGAAGGAAGAGTTATGTTTTATCTCGAAGGAACCATAAGATATGGAAAAGAGTGATGAACCAGAATTTCTTGGTCATTTTTCCAAAAAGTTTGTTTTTATTTGGTTCTATTCCTGATAAACAGAGTGACTGACCTTCATTTCTAGGTTCTTCAAGAATGGTGTTAGCAAGTGCCAGATGGAACAATAAAAGACATTGCCTATAACAAGTAACTTGATTGCCAAGGAATGTAAATTACCTTAAACGTGCAGTGTCACCTATGAACAAATGTAATGGGCATATTAGGATTCGTATGTAGGAATCAAATATCCCTCCATACAATGTACACTTATTCTTGGCAAGAATGCTTTAATGTCTAACCAAGAATTTTAATTTATTCATCTTGCTTCAAAGTGTTGATCATTGTTGTCTTGGTATTGCAAACTTTAAAATTGGTCCTTACCATATTGCCTCTTCTCTTTGAGCTCTGTGGGATCGCCTTTAACATTCAGAGATAATAGAGTGGTTCCCCACTGAAAAGCCAAAACAAAGCCCTTAATAACCTCTTAAGTTCACCATGAGAATCAGTATGAGAACACTAAAGAGAGACTTTAAGAGATCATGATAGTGAAAGCCTTAATACAATCATAATTGTACCGTAATCTTGAATTCTGCATTTGTTCAAGACAGTATCCCTTTGACTTTTCTAAGTGTTTAAGCAGAGTGCAAGAATGTGTGCTTACCTTTGTTGATGTCATTTCCACTCTTTTCAGCTCTCTGCCTCAGATTATTTTCAGTAGTGTGAGTCACCAAAACTTTTACTGAGAGTAATTGGGTTTAGGATATTGGAAGTTTTTAGCTTGGGGGAAAAAATTCTTACGAAGGAGACAAGTTCTCTCCTGAGTTCGTCACAACATAGGTTGGTATCTTTGGGGAATGGCCACAGTTTTAAAGATCTAATTATGCATTTAAAATGGGAATTATTGGAATTTCACAGTAACCAATTTAAACAGTCTTAAATTGTGTATCTCCTTTATTGTAATGTATTGAAAATTTTAGAGAAACTTTAGTTGTTAACGTTTTATTTAGTGCCAATGTCAGAATATAACGAATTATAGTTTCTTATGAATGACAGGCCTACAGTTATTATTTTGAATTATTTGATGAAGGACAAACTTACCTGCTGGTTGCCTGTATTTGTTAGTCAAGCTGTGAAAATAAGGTGGATTACAAAAGATGTGAAAATAATTTTAGCCTGTAGACTCAGTAATTTTCTGTCATTTACTCTTAATCTTCTCAGCAAACGTAAATTAGATACCATTATAAATTAATTCAAGTCAAAGTCTTGGATTAGGTATTAGGTGCCACAGAGGCATTTAACAAAATTTCCTACCTAAATCTATGTATATGTGCTGTCTAAAAAAAAAATAATTTATAAGGAAAAGGAAAGGGTTGGGAATAAATGAATATCATTAAAAATTCCCAAGGTTAGCACTTGTATTCTAACAAATATTCCATTTTCTTATCCATTGGTTCTGTAATACTTAATTTTAGATTCTTTTTGTTTTTAATTGGCATATCATAAGCCAGCTATATAACAGTATCAGATCCATAGAGTTTCATGGAAGGCTTCAAGCTGAGTTCTGTTACAAAGCCTGGAGAAAGCTAAGCTCAGAATATAATTTGCTAAAATATAATTATCTTTTTGTAGTAGGAATCTATATCCTGTGCCAGAGTGTTTCTGGTACTGATTTTGAGACCAAGGATAACAGGATGGTTATGAAAGGCACGCCGTGGCACTAGCTGGCTGAGGGGCGCTTGCAGCCCATGCTTGCCCTGATTTCATTTTCCTCATACCTACTTTTTAAGTAATTTAGGTATTCAAAGCCTTATTTCCCACCTAGTAACTGTTTCTTGCTCTTTTTTTTTTTAACTTTTTTCTTTTTTGCATGTAATGGGGATCAAACAACCAAAAGAAGAAATACATTTTGGTCAAGTAGAATGTTTGCTTCAAATTTCAGAAGTTGCTTAGTAGGAAATTAAAAATACTAAGAACTTTAACATCCTTTTTTCTGTTTAAGCTTTTCATACACACGCGCGCGCACACACGCACACACTTTTGTTTAGAAGTTCTATTGTGGCATTGGGTTTTTTCCCTATGAACATGGTTACTGCTCTGGGATTTCAGAAGGTTGAATATTTTTTCAAGTGAACAATGGTACTCGAAATAATGAAAGGTGATCCCTACTCTTTCTGTATTCCATTACTTAAATTTTTTATTTTTTCCAAAAACTGCAAGTAACATTTGAACCATGCTGCTGTTGTACCTTAAACAAAAACTCAGTGATAACCAGTATTTAGTCTATTAAAAATACTCTTTTGGAAGAAAACAGTTTCGAAGTCTCTGATTAGCCAGAGTATAGTGTGGGTCTTCACTGAGACATATGATGACCCGTTTTCTTTGTGAAAACCTGGGAAAATGCAAGTGTGGGTGTGATGTGTGTGTTCTATTTGCATTGAAACAATGTAATATTGTGTCTTCTTTTGCTTTTCCTGACTTATTTCAGAAATTGTACAGTCTTGGGGGGGAAAGTCTTTTCTGTTAATATATTTGCAGTTCATTAAAGGATATGGAAATCCAAATAAATTACTTTTGAAAGCAATTTATAATCAAGGTGTTAAAGCTATATAAGAGCTGTGCCATCTGTATTTTTATAGTAAGACACAGCAAAATAGTGATGACAGATTACAGTTTTATGTTCTACAAAAGTCTAGGGTAGTGCTTCTCTAATTTTTTTTCTTACATACACCTCTTTTAATATATATATTTAAAATCTCATACCCTTTTTAGTATTATTTGGAATTTCAAAATAAATATTATGACAAAAACAATGGTAACTTTTAGAATATATTTTTTCAAACTACAGAACCTCTTTACCAGTAGATGCAACTTTGCAAGTCAACTGCTTATTCATTGATAATGTGATTTCTTTTCTAAAGTTTTCCTAAAAGGAACATAAAGCTTTTTGCTCCAATTAAAATCTGTTTTAGCCAGGCGTGGTGGCACGCACCTATAATCCTAGTATTTGGGAGACTGAGACAGGAGGATTACAGGTTCAAGGACAGCCTCAGCAAGTAGTGAGTATCTCATCAACCTAGCAAGAAGACCCTGTTTCAAAAATAAAAATAAAAGCCGGGCATGGTGGTGCACGCTTGGAATCCCAGTACTTGGGAGGCTGAGATAGGAGGATTACAGGTTCAAGGCCAGCCTCAGCTACTTAGTGGGACCCTCCGCAACTTAGTGAGAACCTGTTTCAAAATAAAATCGGGCTGGGAATATAGCTCATGGTAGAATGCCCCAAGGTTCAATCTCCAGTACTGCAAAAAATAAAAAAACCAGGTGTGGTGGTGCACACCTATAATCCCAGTACTTGGGAAGCTGAGA
>PVJS01038604.1:0-19314 GCA_004027185.1 Glis glis
CGCTCTCTCTCTCTCTCTCTCTCTCTCTCCCTGTCTGTCTCTCTCTCTCTCTCTCTCTCTCTCTCTCCCTCCCTCCCTCCCTCTCTACTTAGTGAGGCCCTCCGCAACTTCGTGGGACCCGGTTTCAAAATAAAGTATAAAAAAATAGGCCGGGGGCATAGCGCAGAGGTAGAACGCCCCTGCGTTCAATATCCGGTACCACAAAAAAAAAAAAAAGGTACCGAAAAAAAAAATTTTTTTTCTCTGCAGTACTAGGGATTGAACCCAGGGGCATTCTACCTCCAAGCTACACCCCCAGCCCTATTTTATTCTTTATTTTGAAACAGGCTTTCACTAAGTTGCAGAAGGCCTCACAGGTTGCTGAGGCTGGCCGAGAATCTACAATCCTCCTATCTCAGCCTCCCAAGTACTGGGATTACAAGCGTGCACCACCATGCCCGACCAGCCTCAACGATTTAGTGACGCCTTTAGCAGCTTAGTGAGACCCTATTTCAACCTAAAAAAATAAAATAGGGCTGGTGGTATAGCTCAAAGGTAGAATGCCCCTGGGTTCAATCCCTGGTACCACACAATAAATTAAATAAATAATAGATGATGGCAGATGATAGATAGATAGATAGATAGATAGATAGGGTTGGGGGTATAGCTCAGAAGTAGAGCACCCTGGGTTCAATCCCCAGTACCACCAAAAATGGAGAGTGGGGGGGACATGGGGTGTAGCTCAGAGATAGAGTATCCCTGGGTTCAATCCCTAGTACAAAAATACTTATATATATACGTGAAAGATATATATAGTACTGAAAATTTCAAGAAAGAACTCTCTAGTAAGCAAAAATAGTCTGTGACCCAGACTAATTAAAGGTAATAGTAGCTTTTCCAACTATATTTCTTTCTAGCCCATGAACTGACAGTTACTTAAGAATGCTGTTAGAGTCGGGTGTGGTGGCGCACGCTTGTAATCCCAGTACTTGGGAGGCAGAGACCGGAGGATCTGGGTTTGCAGCCAGCCTCAGCTACTTAGTGAGGCCCTCCACAACTTAGTGAGACCCTGTTTCAAAATAAAGAATAAATAAAATAGGGCTGGGAGTGTAGCTCAGAGGTAGAATGCCCCTGGGTTCAATCCCCAGCACCACAAAAAAAAAAAATTGGGCTGGGGGTATAGCTCGGAGGTAGAATGCCCCTGTACTGCAAAAAATAATAATAATAATAATTCTAGAGAAACCTGTACAAAAACATATTACATGCAAGATTCTATAACTCATCTGTTTCTTTCATCTTGTAATATAATAGAGAATTGTCTCTGGTCTGTGTAAAAAAGCCCTTTCATTGAGCAGCAAGATCATACTTCTAGCTAATCAATATTCCCTGAACTTTGGTTGCAGAGTGCCCAAGGAAAGAAAGTGCCAAGCAAAACCAGCTTAAAAGAAGATGAAGACAAATCTGGACCTATTTTTATTGTTGTTCCCAATGGAAAGGAGCAAAGAATGAAAGATGAAAAAGGATTGAAGGTAAGGAAGGAATGGGGATCTTTAGGAGTTAGTTGTTTTGATTGTTTTTGTTTTATTCTGTTAATCAAAAATAGTTGTTTTTTTCTTTTTCTTTTTCTTTTTTTTTTTTTTTTTTTTTTTTTTTTTTTTTTTTTTTTTTTTTTTTTTTTTTTTTTTTTTTTTTTTTTTTTTTTTTTTTTTTTTTTTTTTTTTTTTTTTTTTTTTTTTTTTTTTTTTTTTTTTTTTTTTTTTTTTTTTTTTTTTTTTTTTTTTTTTTTTGGTGGTACTGGGGATTGAACCCAGGGACATTTTACCTCTGAGTTACATCCGCAGACTTATTTATCTTTTATTTTGAAACAGAGTCTCACTAAGTTGGGGAAGGCCTCACTAAATTGCTAAGGCTGGCTGCAAATCTGTGATCCTCCTGTCTCAACCTCACATGTACTCGGATTACAAGTGTGCGCCACCACGCCCAGCTCAAAAATAATTTTGCTGTCTGAGATTCATATAGTGAAATATTTAGTAATTAATGGGATCTTTTTTTTTTATTTTTTTTTTTTGCGGTACCGGGGATTGAACCCAGGGGCATTCTACCTCCGCACTACACCCCCAGCCCTATTTTTTATACTTTATTTTGAAACCGGGTCTCACGAAGTTGCGGAGGGCCTCACTAAGTAGAGAGTGAGAGAGAGAGAGAGAGACAGGGAGAGAGAGAGAGAGAGAGAGCTGAGGCTGGCCGCAAACCCGGATCCTCCAGTCTCCGCCTCCCAAAGTACTGGGATTTCAAGCGTGCACCATCACGCCCAGCGGTGGGATCTTTTATTTATAAATTATCTTATTTCTGCAAAATTACTTTATGGGAATAATAATTTCTGTAAAATAATTTCTACAAAAGGAACTATAGACCTATTACATATTTTTCCTCTAAATAAAAATACTTTAGTAGTCTTTGGGGATTTTTTATTAGTATTTTAAAAATCAAACAATGGAAAGTATCGTTTTTTTATCAACTGGATATATGTCGTGACTGATTCTTTAAATCTTTCATGTATATAATATCTTTTCTTTGTGTATGTGGTACCAGGGATTGAACCCAGGGGCATTCTACCTCTGCGCTACACCCCCAGCCCTATTTTTTATACTTTATTTTGAAACCAGGTCTCACGAAGTTGTGGAGGGCCTCACTAAGTAGAGAGAGAGAGCTGAGGCTGGCCGCGAACCCAGATCCTCCGGTCTCCACCTCCCAAAGTACTGGGATTACAAGCGTGCGCCACCACGCCTGGCTCATGTATATAATATCTTAAAATGAAGATTTGGTGACTATATATGGTTAGTTCAGTCATTTCTCTTGGGCTCTGCAGTAGAGCTTAAGGCCCTGAGTTCTATTCTCAGCATTACAAAAACAAAATAAAATAAAATCATTTCTCTTATGTTGTTTTGGCTTATTAGGTACTTAAAGGGGTTTTTCCCCCAAAACATATATATTGTTTTTAAAAACAAAAATTTAAATCATTTAAAAAGTATATTATTTAGAGAATATATGAGAATTATGTCTCCAATTCTAGTCTCCCTCCACAGAGAGGCTATTACTACCATTTCTTTTATGTATCACTCCAGAAATATTTCATACCTATACATTCATACTGTATATTAATACATAGCCCTTCTTGTACATAGATAAGAGCCTGGCATGGTGGCACACACCTGTAATCCCAGTACTTCAGAGGCTGAGATAGGAGGATCACAGATTCGAGCATCAGCAAGTGTAGCAAGACTCTGAGCAACCTAGCAAGACCCTGTTTCAAAACAAAGAATAAAAAAAAAAAGAGAGCTGGGGATGTAGCTCAGAGATAGAATGCCCCTGGGTTCAATCCCCAGTAATATACACACACAAAAAGACAAGGTCTTGTCAGGCGTGGTGGTACATGCCTGTAATCCCAATACTTTGGAGGCTGAGACAAGAGAATCACAAGTTCAAGGCCAGCTTTCACAACCTAGCAAGATCCTCAGCAACTTAGCGAGACCCTATTTCTTTTCTTTTTTTTTTTTTTTTTGGTGCTGGGGATTGATCTCAGGAGTGTTCTACCTCTGAGCTACACCCCCAGCCCTTTTTTTTTTTTGGAACTGGGGATTGAACCCAGGGGCGTTCTACCTCCGAGCTACACCCCCAGCCCTATTTTTTATACTTTATTTTGAAATTGGGTCTCACGAAGTTGTGGAGGGCCTCACTAAGTAGAGAGAGAGAGACAGGGAGGGAGAGAGAGAGAGAGCGAGCAAGCTGAGGCTGGCCGCAAACCTGGATCCTCCGGTCTCCGCCTCCCAAAGTACTAGGATTACAAGCGTGCGCCACCACGCCCGGCCCCCCAGCCCTATTTTTTAATTTTTATTTTGAAACAGAGTTTTGCTAGGTTGATGAGTCTCACTACTTGTTGAGGCTGTCCTTGAACCTCCAATCCTGTCTCAGCCTCCCAAGTACTGGGATTACAAGTGTGTGCCACCATGCCCAGCTGACCCTGTTTCAAAATAAAATAGGAATGGGGTATAGCTCAGAGGTAGAATGCCCCCTGAGTTCAATCCCCAGTACCACACACACACAAAAAAAGACAGTGTCTTGCTATAGCCAAGCCGGCCTCAAACTTGGAATCCTCCTGATTTGGCCTCCTTAGTAGCTGGAATTACAGGCATGTGCCACAACACCTGGCTGTTACTATTTTCTTTTAATGATGTTTGAAATATCTTAAAAGAGTGTTCTGTGTGTGTGCCATTCTTTTTGTTGGTACATTGTATTTATATATCTTTCTTTAGCTCCAATCTGCTATGTTGAACATTTAAGTCACTTCTAGTCTTTCATTATTATAAGCTATGCTACAGCAAGCATTTTTGAATGTAGATCTTTGTGCACAATGTGAGTATATCTACATTAAATACCCAGAATCGTATGTGCATTTTTAGTCTTAATAGAAATGTAAAAGTTTTCATCTATTAAAGTTGTGCCAACAGTGTCCACCATGATGTACAACTATAGCATTGATTTTTCTAGTAAGAATTGCTCAAAAATTTTTTCCTATAGCATCAAGCTACACCCCCAGCCCTATTTTTTACTCTTTATTTTGAAACCAGGTCTCACGAAGTTGCGGAGGGCCTCACTAATTAGCTGAGGCTGGCTGCGAACCCGGATCCTCCAGTCTCCACCTCCCAAGTACTGGGATTACAAGTGTGTGCCACCATGCCCGGCTAAAGTTTCTTTTCACTATTTTTTTTTTCAGGTGCTGAAGTGGAATTTTACTACTCCACGGGATGAATACATTGAACAACTGAAGACTCAAATGTCTAGCTGTGTGGCTAAATGGTTACAAGATGAGATGTTTCACTCAGATTTTCAGCATCATAATAAAGCCTTGGCAGTCATGGTGGATGTAAGTTTGTAATAGATAAATAGGCATATATCTCATGCAAGTGAAAATACTGAGCCCTGTGAAATAATCAGGAGTTTGCATGCCTTGAGAAGGAAGCAGTATACACCATGTTCTCTTATTTGTAGAGCTGTTGTCTTCAATAGAATAAATGACTGTGTATATTTTTAGGTCTTTTGGTCTCTTGTAAAATTTAAAAGTACTTGTCTGATAGAACTTATGCTTTCATACAGTTTTATTTATGGGAGTTTTTGTTTTATTTTAAAGCACTTGGAGAGTGAAAAAGAAGGTGTCATTGGTTGCCTGGATCTTATCTTAAAATGG
Organism: Glis glis; assembly: GCA_004027185.1. Classification (NCBI taxonomy): domain Eukaryota; kingdom Metazoa; phylum Chordata; class Mammalia; order Rodentia; family Gliridae; genus Glis; species Glis glis. The sequence goes on from PVJS01038604.1 coordinate 5,225, forward strand.
CTTACTCTGCGGTTTTTTGACACCAATACAAGTGTCCTAATGAAAGCACTGGAATATTTAAAACTGCTCTTCACCCTACTGAGTGAGGAGGAATATCATCTTACTGAGAATGAAGCATCTTCCTTCATCCCCTATCTTATCCTCAAGGTAATGTATTGTTCTCACCCTAGAAGACTGCTCGAGTTTCAGCTGAACTTGGTTTCTATACATGTATTCTGTCTCCCTTTTTTTTTATTATTTGATGATACCTTCCACCATCATCCTCATGCCCCTATTCTTTTAAGATATAATAATGCATGAGGTAACCATTGTTACCCAGAAAGGCCACTTAATCATTAACTTCCTTGTTGACTAGGTTGGAGAACCAAAGGATGTCATTCGTAAAGATGTTCGTGCCATCCTGAACCGGATGTGCCTTGTCTACCCAGCCAGCAAGATGTTCCCCTTCATCATGGAAGGAACCAAATCCAAAAACTCTAAGCAGAGAGCAGGTGAAGCAAACTTTTTTTCTCTTTGTAGTGCTGAGGATCTAACCCAGATCCTTACACATGCTAGGCAAGTTCTCGATTACTGAGGTACACCTCCAGCCCCAAACAATTTAAATTGAGATGTGAATTATTGCAACATTGACTCCTAGAAGTAGTTTATAGATGAGCAAGAAATTTTCTTCAGTGTCTGTCTGTGTAGTTGATTCCAACCTTCTGATTTAGACTGTGAGAGTGATGAGTTGCACACTGGTGGAGCCATGGTATCAGGTGATACAGGCACTACTCAGTACCACCCTGGTGACAAAATCAAGTGCACAGGGGCCATCTGACTCACAGGCATCCCTTTCTTTGAGGAGCACTTGCTACAATACTATTATTTCATTGGTAAGAGGCAGTATACAAGAAAAAATTCTAGATAGAGCCAGAATAAGATTTAAATCCTTCATGCCAGGCATGGTGTTATGGCACCTATAATCCCAGTACTTGGGAGACTGAGACAGGATGATCACATGTTTGAGTCTGGTACAGTGTCTTAGCAAGACCCTGTTTCAAAATAAAAAGGGCTGAGGGTATAGCTCAGAGGTAGAATGCCCCTGAGTTCAATTCCCAGTACCACAAAAAAAGAAGAAAAGATTTTCATTCTTCATGTATACCAAAGGAAATGTATCTAGTAAAGAGAGGCCTGTATGCCAAATGTGTGTTGAGTAATTAATCTAGCTCTTTTCCCCCAACAGAGTGCCTGGAAGAGCTGGGGTGTCTGGTCGAGTCCTATGGAATGAATGTTTGCCAACCAACCCCAGGAAAAGCCTTAAAGGAAATAGCTATTCACATAGGAGACCGTGACAACGCTGTACGCAATGCTGCCCTCAATACCATCGTAACGGTGTACAATGTACATGGAGATCAAGTGTTCAAACTTATTGGAAATGTGAGTGACTTTTCTCTGGGTGTTGTCAGCGTGTTGTGAAAAGAATTCCAAGGTATCTTATGTGCTGGGTTTCCTGCAATCTCAACTATACCACTTGTTAGTAAACTCAACCCATCAGTGTATCTTAGAATCCAGGAAGATGCTTGAGGCATCTCTGATTGAAGGACATTGAGGCTGTGTTTTTCTGGAAATCAGATATTCTTTTCTGAGCATTCTATTCATAGCAATTTGCTTTAGATGTGAGAACTATTTTAAAGTCAAGAAAACTGTTGGTCTGGCATTTAAATTCTACATGGCAATCTGCTCTGTAATTTTTAACATGTTTGGTTTTCAGTTAGTTTCCCCCACACCCCACCCCCTGGAACAGCATGGTTACTGGTATCTGTCAGATTAAAAGCATCTCATACCCAAACACAGCAGTGCATGCCTGTAATCCCAGCTGCTCAGGAGGCTGAGGCAGGAAGATTCAAAGTTTGAGGCCAGCCTGGGAAACTTAGCAAGACCTTGTCTTTTAAAAAAAATTAGTCATCTTAGCCAGGCGTGGTGGCGCACGCTTGTAATCCCAGTACTTTGGGAGGCAGAGACCGGAGGATCCAGGTTCGTGGCCAGCCTCAGCTCTCTCTCTCTCTCTCTCTCTCCCTGTCTCTCTCTTTCTACCTAGTGAGGCCCTCGCAACTTCTTGAGACCCAGTTTCAAAATAAAGTATTAAAAAAAAAATAGGGCCAGGGGTGTAGCGTGGAGGTAGAACGCCCCTGGGTTCAATCCCTGGTACCGCAAAAAAAAAAAAAAAATTAGTCATCTTGAGCTATAGCTACAAGTCACTCTCAGTTCTTTCCTCCATTTACGTTGTAATACCACCATTTATGTACACTGCACTTAAATTATTTTACTTCTTTAATCAAATCCTCACTACCACCCAATTGAAGGAAATAGAGCAGGTAGAAATTTTAAAGATGACCCAAACTGAAGATTCTTGCCCATAGTCATGCAGCTCATTAGTAGTAACAAGCAAGAAGCTTCATTTAATTTTCAACCTTTTAAATTGTAGCTATTGCAGCTACTTAGTGAGGCCCTCAGCAACTTAGCGAGACCCTGTTTCAAAATAAAGAATATAAAATAGGGCTGGGGATGTACCTCAGAGGTAGAATGCCCCTGGGTTCAAGTCCCGGTACCACCACCAAAAAAAAAAAATTGTAGCTATTAATAATGTTTCCTAGCCGGGCGTGGTGGCGCACGCTTGTAATCCCAGTACTTGGGAGGCGGAGACCGGAGGATCCGGGTTCGCGGCCAGCCTCAGCTCTCGCTCCCTCTCTCTCTCTCTCTCTCTCTCCCTGTCTCTCTCGCTCTCTCTACTTAGTGAGGCCCTCCGCAACTTCGTGAGACCCGGTTTCAAAATAAAGTATACAAAATAGGGCCGGGGGGCGTAGCGCAGAGGTAGAACGCCCCTGCGTTCAATCCCCGGTACGGCAAAAAAAAAAAATAATAATAATAATAATGTTTCTTTTTGTATCCTTTTCTTCATTCACACATATTCTCTCATTATTATAGGTAGGCAGGCATTAACAATAGTTGACTTAATAATGGAGTATTTTGAAAATAAATTTATCCTAGCCTGGCGTGGTGGCTCATGCCTGTAATCCTAGTACTTGGGAGGCTGAGACAGGAGGACCACAGGTTCAAGGGTAGCCTCAGCAACTTAGCGAGTCTCTTGTTTCAAAATTTAAAAAAATAAAAAATGCTAGGGGTATAACTCAGAGGTAAAATGCCCCTGGATTCAATCCCCAGTAACACACACACACACACACACACAAGTAAATTTAGTAGCTTCAGTGTGAAAATAGTTTTCTCTTGTTAGTTTGGTTTGATTTTTTTGTGTATGATACTTGGGATTGAACCCTGGGGAACTGTACCACTGAGCGTACCCCAGCCCTATTTTTTTTTTTTTTTGCGGTACTGGGGATGGAACCCAGGGACATTCTACCTCCAAACTACACCCCCAGCCCTACTTTTTATTCTTTATTTTGAAACAGGATCTCACTAAGGTGCGGAGGGCCTCACTAAGTAGCTGAGGCTGGCCGTGAACCCGGATCCTCCTGTCTCAGCCTCCCAAGTACTGGGATTACAAGCGTGTGCCACCATGCCTGGCTTATTTTTTTTATTTTGAAACAGGGTCTCACTAAGTTACTACACATTGGCCTCAGATCTACAATCCTCCTGTCTCATCCTCCCAAGTACTGGGATTATAGGCATATGCCACCATGCCTGGCTTCCAATTAGGGTTTTATTTTTGTTTTGGTTTTTTTTTTTGGTACTAGAATTGAACCCAGGGGCATTCTACCTCCGGGCTACACCCCCAGCCCTATTTTATTTTTTATTTGGAAATAGGCTCTCACTAAGTTAAGGAGGGCCTTGCTAAATTTCTGAGGCTGGCCACAAAGGCGTATACCACCATGCTCGGCTGGTACTGAGGATTGAACCCAGAGGCGTTCTATCACTCAACTCCCCAGCCCTTTTTATTTTTTATTTTGAAACAGGGTCTCACTAAGTTTCTAAGGGCCTCACTAAATTGCTAAGGCTGGCCTTGAACCTTCAATCCTCCTGACTCAGCCTCCCAAGTACTGAGACTACAGGCATGCGCCACCAGGCCCAGCTCCAGTTAGGTTTTTAATTCTTATATTTTAGTAGATAGGTATGTTTATAAGTTACATTTGGTCTCTTTTTACAGCTTTCTGAAAAGGACATGAGCATGCTTGAGGAAAGGATTAAACGGTCAGCAAAGAGGCCCTCTGCTGCACCAATGAAACAGGTGGAAGAGAAACCTCAGCGCACACAGAGCATAAGCTCCAATGCCAACATGCTTCGCAAGGGACCAGCTGAGGACATGTCCTCCAAACTCAAGTATGTGGATGGAGATATTCGTTTGAAAGCATCTCTATAGATTTAGCTTTGTGTGCTTAGAGCTTGTCCCGTAACATAATCTTGAGTTCTTGTAGTCATTATCATGCATGACAGAGTGTCTGGGTAAATGTCTTGTAACCAAATGTTTAATCTTTCAGCCTTCATTGTCTTTGTCTTTGTCTCAAAACCACTTCTAAATGGTCTTGTGCCTTCTTTCACTGCTTTTCCGTGGACAGAATTATGTATCGCACTTATAGGATGTAAGTACTGCCTGCTGATTTCTCATTAGCAGGGCTCTTATATCTTTCTAACTTCTGACATGGATTCATCCCCTCTGGAGGGTGACTGGCTCAGAGTTTATAACCAGGGTAGAAGGTGTCCATAAATATCAAGCCTTCCATAAAAATCCAGTAGCTAGCAGAAATGGCAACTTAATGTCATGTGACTAAAATATTGATTCACCTTCTTCCTTATATTTGGTTGTGTTCAGGTTCCTATTCTTGAGATAAGGCTAAATAAAAAGCATGCAACCCAGAATTGGCCTAAGCAAGACAGCTCTATTTTGGGTTGTGTCATGAGTATAATTTTAACCAACTTGAATTTGGAAACATTGCATACCTATTTCTGAGATATAATGTTGGCCCTGACCTGTCAAGAGTGACTGTGCTTAAAAAAGGAGTGACTGTCCTGCAAAGTACAAAATGTACTCAACATTGTATGGAATGATGCTTATTATTAGAAAAACTTAAACACTGGTTAATTTGGTAGAAAAAACCAGCTAGTCTAGATATTTCTTATATTTTTTCCCATAAGTAGTGTCCCATCTGGAATAGAAGTTTGGCTTTAACAAATTTTAGATAGTACTTACAGCCAGATGTGGTGAAACAAGCCTATAATCCCAGTACTCGGGAGGCTGAGACAGGAAAATCGACAGGTTCGAGGCCAGCCTCAGCAATTCAGCAAAACCCTATTTCAAAATAAAATAGTGTTGGGGTATTGCCTAAGGCATTTTCTTAGACTCAAGAACTTAAAGCATTTAGGGGGGCTGAAACCAGAAGTTGAACATCTGTCTTGAAGCTTTGGGGCAGCTGGCAGTTCTACACTTGCCCTTTGGTTAAGAAGTCGCTCATAGTTCAGGAGCCTCTTTTTGCTTCCTTTAGCCAAGCCCGAAGCATGAGCGGGCATCCTGAAGCAGCCCAGATGGTTCGCCGAGAATTCCAGCTGGATCTGGATGAGATTGAGAACGACAATGGTACTGTCCGATGTGAAATGCCAGAACTTGTCCAGCACAAATTGGATGACATTTTTGAACCAGTCCTTATTCCTGAACCCAAGTAAGTTCAACTCATTCATTTATGTACAATCAATTCATGATCATCAGAGTATATATCTGAAAGAGTCCTCTGAGCAAGTGTGTAGTTTAAACTTTTTAGAACCTATTATTATCTGACTGGTAGCAGTTTTTTTTACTAAGACCTGGATCTCAAGCATTATATAATTTCCACTTACTGGGATGTCTTATAATAGAGATTGAATTTTTCCCTTTGCTTTGCTATCCAGGATCCGGGCTGTTTCTCCACACTTTGATGACATGCACAGTAACACAGCATCCACAATCAATTTCATTATCTCCCAAGTAGCCAGTGGTGACATCAACACAAGTATCCAAGCTCTGACACAGGTAATGATAGTAATCCCATTGATGAATGTAGAGACTGTAAGAATGATGGATTACATACACACTGGCAGAGTCAGGGCCATGATGAAAAAAGTGCACAGTGGTCACTCAGTTATCACTTGTTTAAGAAAATACAGGCCGGGCGTGGTGGCACACGCTTGTAATCCCAGTACTTTGGGAGGCGGAGACCGGAGGATCCGGGTTCGCGGCCAGCCTCAGCTCTCTCTCTCTCCCTGTCTCTCTCTCTCTCTCTACTTAGTGAGGCCCTCTGTAATTTCATGAGACCCAGTTTCAAAGTAAAGTATAAAAAAAAAATAGGGCCGGGGGTGTAGCGCGGAGGTAGAACGCCCCTGGGTTCAGTCCCCAGTACCGCAAAAAAAAAGAAAATACAGCACTAATAGAGCCTTGTATTTTTATAATTGCATGCATTCACCAGAAACTGGAGATAAAGCAGTAAATAAGTAGAGACAAACTCTCACTGAATATACTCAAGATTTTAGTGAACCAGGCATGGTGGTGCACACCTGTAATCCCAATATATGGGAGGCTGAGATAGGAGGATCACAAGTTTATGAACAGCCTCAGCAAGTTAGCAAGACTCTCAACAACCTAACAAAATACTGTTTCAAAATAAAAAAAGGGCTGGGGGTATAGGTCAGAGGTAGAACACCCGTGGGTTCAACCCCCAGTACCACCTAAAAAAAAAATTTTAGTGGACAGAGACAAATAGTAATTACTATGTAAATATACTCAGATGGAGGGATGGGAGAGGGACTGCATAGTTTCTTAGATTGTGATCAGGGAAAAAAATGTTTTTTGGGGGGTAGTACTGGGGATTGAACCCACAGGGCTCCGAGCTACACCCCCAGCCCTATTTTATATTTTATTTTTTATTTTGAAACAGGATCTCACAAAGTTGCAGAGGGTCTCACTAAATTGCTGAGCCTGTCCTTGAACCTGCAATCCTCCTGTCTCACCTTTCAAGTACTGAGATTACAGGTGTGCGCCACCGCACCCTTCAGGAAACATCTTAATAATAAGGATATGCAGATAAAGGGTAAGAATATTTCCAAACAGAGGGCTAACAATTAGTACACAGAGGGCCTAGAGTAGGAATGAGCTTGCCATCTTCAAGGAAAAAATGGAAGGTTCCTGTATCTAGGCATAGTGTGTAGGGAGGAAGACAGTACAGAATGGGTTTGAAAGGCAGACAGCAACCACATCATGTAAAACTTTTTTTTTATTTGTAGCACTGGGGATTGAACCCAGGGGCATTCTACCTCCAAGCTACACTGCCAACTCTTTTTTGTTTTGAAAACAGGGTTTTGCTAGGTTGCTGAGAATCTCCCTACATTGCTGAGGCTGTCCGTGAACCTGTGATCCTCCTGTCTTAGCCTCCCAGATATGGGATTATAGACCTGCACCACCATGCCCAGTTAGTAGAGCTTTCTTGACAAGTCCAAGGGTAAATTGTTTGGATTTTATTGTAAGTGTGATAGGAAGCCATTAGAAAGCTTAAAGAAAGTACATTCATTCATGCATGCATTTATTTATTTTTATGGTACTGGGGATTGGACCCAGGGGTATTCTACCTCCGAGCTACACCCCCAGCCCAATTTTATTTTTTGTTTTAGAACTGGGTCTCACTAGGTTGATGAGACCCAGTTCTAAAGGAGGACTTGCTGAGGCTGTCCTCCTCGAACCGGTGGTCCTCCTGTCTCAGCCTCCCAAGTACTAGGATTACAGATGTGCGCCACCATGCCCAGCAATTTCCTGGTTGTGTGTGTATGTGTGTGTGTGTGTTTTGCGATACCAGGGATTGAACCCAGGGGCGTTCTACCTCCGAGCTACACCCCCGGCCCTATTTTTTACACTTTATTTTGAAACTGGGTCTCACGAAGTTGCGGAGGGCCTCACTAAGTAGCTGAGGCTGGCGGCGAACCTAGATCCTCCGGTCTCCGCCTCCCGAGTACTGGGATTACAAGCGTGCGTCACCACGCCCAGCCAGTTTCCTGGTTTTGATGGTTGTATCATAATTATGAAGGAGAATGTTCTCATTGTAATTAAGAAATACACAGTAACCAGACATGGCAACTCAGGCCTGAAATCCCAGTACTTGGGAGGCTGAGATAGGAGAATCACAGGTTTAGGCCAACCTTAACAATCAAAATAAAAAAAATTTTAAAGGGCTGAGGGTGTAGCTCAGAGGTAGAATGTCCCTGGGGTCAATCCCCAATTTAAAAAAAAAAAAAAAGACACTGCTTCAAAATAAAAAGGGTTGAGGGTGCAACTCAGAGATAATGTGTCCCTGGGTTCAATCCCCAGTACCGCAAAAAAAAAAATAAAAATAGGGCTGGGGGTATAGCTCAGAGGTTGAATGCCCCTGGGTTCATTCCCCAGTATGACAAAAAAAAAAAAAAAAAGGGAAAGGAAGGAAGAAATACACAGTAAGGGTGGGGATATAGCTCATTGGTAGAGCACTTGCCTAACATGAGTGGTGCCCTGGATTTGATCCCCAGCACCACAAAAAACAGCAAAAATAAAAAATACACAGTAAAGTCTTAGAGAATCATGAAGTATCGATGACAGCTTAACTCTCAAATGACTAACTCAGGATAAAAAAGATTATTATACTTACAACTTTTCTGTAATGCTTGCATTTTTTTAATTTTGGTAAAAGTTATTCTGGTCACTTGTGCAAGGCAGCTTTCTGTCACTATAACAAAGACCTGAGATAATCAACTTACAAAAAGAAAAATGGTTATTTTGGCTCGCAGTTTCAGAGGTTTCAGTCTGTGATCACTTCGCCCTTTTGCTTTGGGCCTAGACGACACATCAGAGCAGGAGCATGTAACAGAGCAAGACTGCTCATCTCGTGGCCACAAGCAAGAGAGCAGAAAGAGCTGAGGTCCCACTGTCCCCTTCAGGGGACACCTGCCATGACCTTTTTTTTTTTTGTGGTACCGGGGATTGAACCCAGGGGCGTTCTACATCCGCCCTACACCCCCGGCCCTATTTTTTATACTTTATTTTGAAGCTGGGTCTCACGAAGTTGCGGAGGGCCTCATTAAGTAGAGAGAGAGAGAGAGACAGCTGAGGCTGGCCGTGAACCCTGATCCTCCGGTTTCCGCCTCCCAAAGTACTGGGCTTACAAGCGTGCGCCACCACGCCCGGCTCCTGCCATGACCTTAAGACTCCCTCAGCTGGTTAGGGTGGTGCATGCCTGTAATCCCAGTGTTTGGGAGGCTGAGACAGGAGGATTGCAAGTTTGAAGCCAGCCTCAGCAACTTAGCAAAACCCTGTCTCAAAATAAAAAATAAAATATGAGCTGGTGGTGTAGCTTAGATGTAAAATGCCCCTGGTTTTAGCCTCCTTTTTTTTGTTTTTGTTTTTTTTTTTTTTTTTTTTTTTGATACTGGGGATTAAACCTAGGGGCATTCTACCTCTGAGCTACATCCCCAACCCTTTTTATTTTTTATTTTGAAAGGTCTCACTAAGTTACTGAGGCTGGCCTTGAACCTGCTATCCTCTTTTCTCAGCCTCTCAGGTACCTGGATTACAGGGGTGCGCCACCATGCCTGACTGGCCCCACTTCTCTCTCTCTCTCTCTCTTTTTTTTTTTTTTTTTTTTTGTTGTTGTTGTTGTGGTACTAGGGATGGAACCTCTAGGGGCATTCTTCCACCAAGCTACACCCCCAGCCCTATTTTTTACTTTTTATTTTGAAACAGGGTCTTGCTAGGTTGATGAGAGTCTCACTACTTGCTGAAGCTATCTTCAAACCTGTGATCCGCCTGTCTCAGCCTCACAAGTACTAGGATTATAGGCATGCGCCACCATGCCCAGCCTGACCCCAACACTTAAAGGTTCCACCACCTCCCAATAGTGCCACACTGGGCACCAAGCCTTTACCACAAGGACATATAGGGGCACACTTCAAATCCAAACTATGGCACCACTACATAATAGAGACCAGATTATAGGCAAGGTAAGGGTGGACACCAGGAGACCTATTAGAAAGCTATGGCCAAAATTCATATGAAAGGTACTATCATGTCACTAGGGTGATAGCGGATGATAGTGAAGAAGTGCATGGTTTCAGAGTATCTTTTGGAGGTATATAGTCTGCAGAATTTGATCATTAAGCCGGGTGTGGTGGCACACACTTGTAATCCCGGTACTTGGGAGACTGGGACAGGAGGATCACAGGTTTGCGGCCAGCCTCAGCTACTTAGTGAGACCCTCCACAACTTAGTGAGACCCTGTTTCAAAATAAAGAATAAAAAATAGGGCTGGCGGTGTAGCTCAGGTAGAATGCCCCTGGGTTCAATCCCCAGTACTGCAAAAAAAAAAAAAAAAAAAAAGAATTTGATCACTAAGTGGATAATGAAATGTAAGGGAAGAAAGGAATCCAAAATAACTCCTTGGGTTTTGGCTTGAGCACCTTGGTAGATGATGGTGTTTTATATCAAGATGGAAAAGAACAACCTTAAGAGATACGTTTTTGCTGTGTTACCTTTTTGCAGCCCGTTAGACATCCACATGAAGACAAATGGAGAAGAATGAAGAGGCAAAATTAGGAATCCTAACAAGATTTTTGCTCTTGTTTGACAGTCTCTTATTAAAAATTTTGTTTTTAGCTGTACTTAGGAGGCTGAGACAGGAAAATTACAGGTTTGAGGACAGCCTCAGCAATTTAGTGAGGCTCTCAGCAACCTAGGGAGACCCTGTTTCCAAATAAGAAATAAAATCGGCCTGGGGTGTAACTCGGAGACAGAATGCCTCTGGATTCAATTCCCAGTACCACAAAAAAAATAAACAAAAAACATGGGGATTATTATTCCCTGAACCAGACAGTGAGCCTCTTAAAACAGGACATATAGCCAGGCATGGTAGCACACTCTTGTAATCCCAATACTTGGGAGGCTGAGACCAGAGGATCCGGGTTCACGGCCAGCATCAGCTACTTAGGCCCTCCGCAACTTAGTGAGACCCTGTTTCAAAATAAAAAGATTAAAAAATAGGGCTGGGGGTGTAGCCCGGAGGTAGAATGCCCCTGGGTTCAATCCTCAGTACTGCCAAAAAAAAAAAAAAAAAAACCAGGACATATGAACTGGGCGTGGTGGTACATGCCTGTAATACCAGTACTTGGGAGGCTGAGATAGGAGGATTGCAGGTTTGAACCCACACTCATCAACTTAGCAAGACCCTGTTTCAAAATTAAAAAATAAAAAGGGCTGAGGGTATATCCCAAAAGTAGAATGCCCCTGGGTTTAATCCTCGGTACTAAAAAATAAAAGGCTCTATGACTAATTCACTTAACAGTAGCTTGCTTAGTAAATAATGTCGAATAATTGAATCACTAAGAACGATTTAATTTATGTGTAAAGTTACTGGGTTTTTTTCAAAGTAAGATTTTGGAAGTGCTTTGCTAATAAGTACTCTTGGAAGTCCCTTATAGTATCTTTCTACTACTCAGTATGAAGCTTGGAAAATACATCTTAGAATTTTTGTTATCAGATCGATGAGGTCCTGAGACAGGAAGACAAAGCTGAAGCTATGTCTGGCCATATTGATCAGTTCCTGATAGCCACCTTCATGCAGCTAAGACTCATCTACAACACACACATGGCAGATGAGAAGTTGGAGAAGGATGAGATTATCAAGTTGTATAGCTGTATCATTGGCAACATGATTTCGGTAAGGCACCTCTGCAGAAATGGAGCTTCCCTTCGATCTCTCACCCACGTGGGTTTTCAAGCCAAAATCAGTATAGATGTTTCAGAGAGTCCTGTAGCACTCGGTAGAATTTTCCATACATTGTATAGCAAGCTGCTGACTACTTCCCCTGGATGTTGTGGTACAGCTCCAGCTTACCTTATTGTTATAAAGAATATAAAGTGGCATGTTTACCTGCTACCCAGAATTCTGCTTCCTGCTAGTTTCTTCATCAGGCATGGTAGGCCCTATTTGGCTTTTCATAGATAAATGTGCTTATATTAAAAATATTACTATAATAGGAAGGAAGCACACATTGATTAAACCCCAAAAATTAATTTGGGCTATTACTAAAGACTTCCATGTTTCCATGTTATGATTTTTTCTTTTGAAATTTGTTTTAATGTTACAAATTAGTGGCTTAATCTTTAAAAAAAAATAGGAGCCGGGTGTGGTGGCGCACTCTTGTAATTCCAGTACTTGGGAGGCTGAGACCAGAGGATCCAGGTTCGCGGCCAGCCTCAGCTACTTAGTGAGGCCCTCTGCAACTTAGTGAGACCCTGTTTCAAAATAAAGAATAAAATATAAGGCTGGGGGTGTAGCTCGTAAGTAGAGTGCCTCTGGATTCAATCCCCAGTACCGCAAAAAAAAATAAAAAATGGTAGTCCTTTCAATGGTTGACATATTTGGCTATTTATTAACCTCTCTTTTATATTTTAAAATTCATTTTCTTATGGATATTTACAATAGTTTTGTTTATTAAAGCTATAATAAATTATGCTGAGGATACAGAAAGGGAAGATAGATATATTTGTTTTCAAATATTTATGTGAACTAGTAAATGTGTTAAAAAATGATTTAATACTGAGTTTTTTAAATTATAATATATGTGAATGTTTACTAGCCCACCCACATGTATCTTTGTTCCATATATTGAGTTTGAACCTACCTAACACATTTGGCACTGGGTAGCTGTTTCAGATAGAGAGCCTGGCCCGGGAGGCCTCCACTGGAGTGCTGAAAGACCTGATGCACGGCCTCATCACCTTAATGCTGGATTCTCGGATTGAAGATCTAGAGGAAGGACAACAGGTGATCCGCTCTGTGAACCTCTTGGTGGTGAAGGTTCTGGAGAAGTCAGACCAGACCAACATCCTGAGGTATATTTGTACTCTCAGTAGTAGATCCTAGAACACCTTCTCTTTTGTCTACAGGTAGAAATTAGAAAGTCACTAGATCACTTGTAACTTTAGGTTTGCCTAATAAGTTGATTTATTACTCTTTCACATGGACCAAAGGTATTCTAGCCTGAGATGACAGCTAAAACTAGTAACAACCCAGTAAGCCAGCCAACACCATGAGTTTTCTAGAACAGGCCTATATAATATGTCAGTTATATCTTCTAACATGTACATTTCAAGTACATTTCTCTCTCATCTACCAATGACAATGAAAAATAGTGACAAACTTTACCATTTATCAAGTGGTGAAAGCTTAAATTATGTTTGTTTGTTTGTTTGTTTGTTTGATAACTAAGTATCAAGTAATTGAAAACAGTTCCTGATCTTGAGCTCTCAATTTATTAGATATATATAGTCCCACTTGGCCTTTTAATTAGTGACTTTAATTGAAATGAAATTTATTAATGCTATTGTGTTGGTTTGTTTTTCTAGTGCACTACTTGTTTTACTCCAAGACAGCCTGCTAGCAACAGCCAGTTCTCCCAAATTCTCAGAACTTGTTATGAAGGTAAAGTTGAAATAATGTGATTTCCACCTCCCTCCCTCCCTCTTTTTCTTTCTTTCTTTTTTTGTACTGGGGATTGAACCCAGAGGTATTCTGCCTCCAAGCTACACTCTCAGCCCTTTTTATTTTTTATTTTGAAACAGGGTCTGACTGAGTTGCTGAGGGTCTCACTGAGTTGCTGAGGCTAGCCTTGAACCTGCAATCCTCCTGTCTCAATCTCCCAGGTACTGGGATTACAGGCATGTGCCACCAGGCCCAGCTTGATCTCTTCTTTTTCAAAGATGCAGTCACTTTGTTAAAGTATAGGAAAAGAGAAATTTGAGCTGAGACATTGGATCAAATCAATCAAGACACATCTGAGAAAATATAATTGATCTTCAATTTTCCCTTCTTCCAATTTATTACACTAAGGTTAGGCCTAAAAATTCTTGGCCTCCAACACTGAAAAAGAAGACCTACTTTGTAGATATTTTACCAATTCTCCTAGAATCAAAAGACAATACGTTTCATGAGACAAATTTCATTTCTTTCTTTTGTGTGTGTATTACTGGGAATTGAATCCACGGGCACTCTACCTCCAAGCTATACCCCCAGCCTTTTATTTTGATTTCTTTTTTTTTTTTTTTTTCGGTACTG
>PVJS01038606.1:9022-19416 GCA_004027185.1 Glis glis
TTTTTTTTTTTTTTTTTTTTTTGCAGTACCAGGGATTGAACCCAGGGGCAGTTTACCTCTGAGATACACCCCCGGCCCTATTTTTTATACTTTATTTTGAAACAGGGTCTCACAAAGTTGCGGAGGGCCTCACTAAGTAGAGAGAGAGAGAGAGAGAGAGAGAGAGAGAGCTGAGGCTGGCTGCGAACCCGGATCCTCCGATCTCCGCCTCCCAAAGTACTGGGATTACAAGCGTGCGCCACCACGCCCAGCTATGGCTGCCTTCTAAATGCAGCCAAACCCAGACTTTGGTCTGGGTCTCAGAAGCAGCACTCAAACCTATCAGCAAATCCATCACTCAAATCTGTCTGACCTGGCAAAATTATTAACAGCCCCAACTAATATGAGGTTCAAGCATAAACAGTAAGTATGGAATTTCTATCTGGCAAAATAATCAAAGCCAATTTTCTCTTATCTGTTCCAAAAAGAAAAAAGAAAAAATTTTTTTTCTAAAAGAAAAAAAAATGACTACTACACACCTACTAAAATGGCCAAAATCCAGAACACTGACAATGCCAGTACTGGCAAGGATATGGAGCAATAGGAACTCTCATCAATTGCTGGTGGAAATGCAAAATACTACAGCCACTTTGTCTGGCAATTTCTTAGAAAACCAAACATACTTTCTTTAACATACAACCCAGTAATTGCACTCGTTAGTATTTACCTAAAAGAATGAAAATGTATGTCTATAATACGAAGAACTTACACATGAATGTTTATGGAATTCATAATTGCCCAAACTTGGAGGCAACCAAGATGTTCTTCAGTAGATGAATGGATAAACTGTGGTAATGGACATGGTGGTACATGTCTGTAATCCCAGTATTTAGGAGGCTGAGAAAGGAGGATCGCAGGTTTGAGGCCAACCTCGGCAATTTAGCGAGGCCCTGAACAACTTAGTGAAAACCTGTTTCAAATTTTTAAAAAATAAAATAGAGCCGGGCATGGTGGCGCACGCTTGTAATCCTAGTACTTGGGAGGCTGAGACCGGAGGATCTGGGTTCGCGGACAGCCTCAGCTACTTAGTGAGGCCCTCCGCAACTTAGTGAGACCCTGTTTCAAAATAAAGAATAAAAAATAGGGCTGGGGGTGTAGCTCGGAAGTAGAATGCCCCTGGGATCCATCCCCAGTACCACAAAAAAAAAAAAAATAAATAAATAAATAAAATGGGACTGGAGGTATAGTTTGGAGGTAGAATGTCCCTGAGTTCAATCCCTAGTACCAGAGACAAACAAACAAACAATGATACATCTAGACAAGGGGATATTATTAATCACTAAAAAGAAATGAGTTACTAAGCCATGAAAAAATAAAGAGGAATTTTGATGATAACTGTACTTTGGAGATGTTGATGATGAAGGAGGTGGTAATCTCCATACTTTTTTTTTTTTTTTTGCGGTGCTGGAAATTAAACCCAGCAGGGGCACTCTACCACTGACCTACATCCCTGGTCCTTTTTATTTTGAGACAGGGTCTCCCAAAATTGCTCTGGCTGGCCTCAAACCTGTGATCCTCCTGCCACAGCCTCTTGGGTAGCTGTGCTCTTAAAAAACAGCCTTAGTTGGGTGTGGTGGTACATGCCTGTAATCCCAGTATTTAGGAGGCTGAGACAGGAGGATCACAGGTTAGAGGACAGCCTCAGCAATGTAGCGAGACTATCAGCAAACTAATGAGACTCTGTTTCAAAACAGAAAATAAAAAAAGGGCTGGGGGTATAGCTCAGTGGTAGAATGCCCCTGGGCTCAATCCCCAGAAGCAAGCACGCATGCCCGCACACACACACACACACACACACACACACACACACACACACGTCTTAATTTTAAAAGAAGATCAAGCCAGGCATGGTGGTGCATGCTTGTAATCCCAGTACTTGAGAGGCTGAGACAGAAGGATGCAGGTTTGAGGACAGCCTCAGCAAGTAGTGACACTCTCATCAACTTAGCAAGACCCTGTTTCAAATAAAAATAAAATAGGGCTGGGGGTATAGCTCAGAGGTAGAATGCCCCTGGTTTCAATCCCCTGCACCACACACACACACACACACACACACACACACAGATCAATTGCTTTCAGACTAGGAACAAAAATGAAGTCCTTTGTAGCTAACACGCTGAAGCTTTAGTTACTACAAAGTAGCCTTCCAACTTCTAACATCAGAAGAGCCCTTGGAGGGTCATTTTGTTGTCATGGTGGTGGTATTAGGGATTGAACCCAGAGTGTTCTACCTCTGAGCTACATCCCCGGTCCATTTATTTATTTATTTGTTTGTTTATTTATTTATCTATCTATCTATCTATCTATCAATCTATCTATCTATCTATTTACTTATTGGAAACAGGCTCTTGCTAAGTCACTGCATGCTTGGTCTCAAACCGGCAATCCTCCTGTATTGGGATGACAGGTGTGCACCACTGCACCCAGCACACCCTCAGCTTTTAAGATCATGTGTCTGGGCTGGTTTTGACACATGGTTAAGGATGTGGAACAAAGCTATAAATACTCTGCTGCTGTGAACGCTGCAAACGCTCTCAGGTCAGTGTGCTTCCAACTGAGAAAAGCCTTCACCTCTCACAGTGTCTTTGAAGCTTTTTCTTATCTCAAGTATATTAATAAATTAGACTATAAAGTAACAAAGGAACTTTGTTCTGATTGGCTTATTAAAAAGGGGGGCCTACCTGGGTGTGGTGGCGCACGCTTGTAATCCCAGTACTTGGGAGGCGGAGACCGGAGGATCCGGGTTCGCGGCCAGCCTCAGCTACTTAGTGAGGCCCTCCGTAACTTAGTGAGACCCTGTTTCAAAATAAAGAATAAAAAATAGGGCTGGGGTGTAGCTCAGAGGTAGAATGCCCCTGGGTTCAATCCCCGGTACCGCAAAAAAAGGGGGGGCCTCAGAGACACTTCTTTGTGTGTGTGGTACTCAAGCTTTTTCCACAATAAAAAAACCACCTTCCTCCCTTCACTACTGATATGCTTGTGGGGCAATGCCATCTTTGAAATCTAATCTTGACCCTTTTGAGTTATCTTGTATAATCCACATTGTAAGGCTACAGAAACAGAAAACAGGCTTTAATGGGCAGTGTGGAATAAATTTTCGTCCTTCATTTATTTCTCTCTGGACCTTCGTGTAGCCCCCAGCCCACATACCCTTGCAGTCCTAATATCGTGCTCCTAATCATTACTGGAAAATGATGAGACCAAAACTTTTTCATGTCATTTGTTTCTCTGGCCACAATTTACATTCCGCTACAAAAGTCCAGGATCTTGTCATCTGCACCAGATGTGTATATGGACAAATCCTAGGGTTCAGCTCCTCTCAACATGGAAACTCGTAACTGAGAAAACAAGTTATGTATCCCTTCTCCCCCAAACACCCAATATCTGAGGAAGAGAATAATTACAACAGAACTCCCATTCAAAAAGAGAGGGAATGGAGACATATAACCATTACTGGTCCATAGCAATAAAACCATGGTAACTATGAAAATGATTCTCTGAAATGCTCCAAAACACCACTGTCTTCCTGAGCACACACTGAACAGATTACATAATGCTTACCTATCAACTAAAGCGGATATTAGGCTATTATGCTGCCGGGCGTGGTGGCGCACACTTGTAATCCCAGTTCTTGGGAGGCAGAGACCGGAGGATCCGGGTTCGCGGCCAGCCTCAGCTACTTAGTGAGCCTCAGCTACTTAGTGAGGCCCTCTGCAACTTCGTGAGACCCGGTTTCAAAATAAACGATAAAAAATAGGGCTGAGGGTGTAGCTCAGAGGTAGAACGCCCCTGGGTTCAATCCCCAGTACCACACACACACACACAAATAGGGCTGGGGATGTAGCTTGGAGGTAGAATGCTCCTAGGTTCAATCCCCAGTGCCACAATAAATAAATAAATAAATAAATAAATGCTTCCCTAAAATAACTTCATGTTATGTTGTGTTTATTTCTTACAAAAAGCAAGCAAATAGAACTCTTTTTTTTTTTTTTTGCAGTACTGGGGATTGAACCCAGGGGCGTTCTACCTCCGCGCTACACCTCCGGCCCTATTTTTTTTGTTGTTTTTTTGCGGTACCGGGGATTGAACCCAGAGAGAGAGAGAGAGAGAGCGAGCGCTGAGGCTGGCCACGAAGCCAGATCCTCTGGTCTCCGCCAGAGAGAGAGAAGAGAGAGAGAGAGAGAGAGCGCTGAGGCTGGCCACGAACCCAGATCCTCTGGTCTCCGCCTCCCAAAGTACTGGGATTACAAGCATGTGCCACCACGCCCGGCCCAGAACTTATCTTTTAAAAGCTTCTGTAGTTGGGA
This sequence comes from Glis glis, assembly GCA_004027185.1. Classification (NCBI taxonomy): domain Eukaryota; kingdom Metazoa; phylum Chordata; class Mammalia; order Rodentia; family Gliridae; genus Glis; species Glis glis. The sequence goes on from PVJS01038606.1 coordinate 13,369, forward strand.
TAACTTTAGTAACATTATTTATTCAATTGGTGAGCCATACCTACTTTTCTTTAAGCTGACAATTCAGTTAGTCTTTATTTTAGTGCGTGCGTGCGTGCGTGTGTGCGTGTGTGTGTGTGTCTGTGCGCGTACTCCTGAGAACTGAACCCAGCAGGGGCGTTCTACCTTTAAGTTACATGCCCAGCCCTATTTTATTTTTTATTTTGAAACAGGGTCTCACTAAGTTGCTGAGGGCCTTGCTAAGTTTCTGAGGCTGACTGCAAACCTGTGATTTTCCTGTCTCAGCCTTCCCAGTACTGGGATTACAGACATGGGCCACCACGCCCAGCTGTCTTTAATTTTTAAAAGTCAATCAAGTTACCCAGTTTCCACACCTGCATCCTGTTTCCTTGTAATACTTTAAATTGACAACACTTTACACTTCAATTTTATTTCTCTTAGTTCCTAACCAGACATTCATGATTTAACTGAACAAATAAAAATATGGAGAAAACAATTCTGAAGCTGTTCTGATCGCTCCCTTTCCAGTTCCTGAGGGTCCATAGTCTATATTATTGAATCTCAAACAGTGCCCCCACCCGAGGTCCTTGGAAGTATCTGGAGACATTTTTAGTTGTCACAACTCAGGTATCCATTGGCAGCCATCAGGTAGAGGCCAGAGATGCTGTTAATAATCATCCCATAGTGCACAGGAAAGTCCCCTATAACAAAGAATTATCCTTCCCCAAATGTCAGTATTGCCACTTTTAAGAAATCTTGATCTAGATGAAATTCCAGTATTTTCTCTATAATTAATAAAATAAAACATACTTGAAACATCAATATCAGAACACCATCAGAAGTTACCTAAGCCACTCATTCAATAAATATTTACTGAGTAATATTATGTGGCAGGCACTGTGGAGATAGAAGAAATGTAAGGTATCTACTGTCGTTAGAAACTGTCCTGTGGTGCCAGGCGCAGTGGCACATCCTCTAGGCAGGAGGATCACAAGTTCAAGGCCAGCCTGGGCAACTTAGCAAGATCCTGTCTCAAAATAAAAAATAAAAAGGGCTAGGGACGTAGGTCAGTGGTACAGTGCTCCCGGGTTCAGTCCCCAATATCACCAAATAGAAAAAAGTGGGGAGAAAACCCTTTAATAAACAACTCACAAAATCCAGGCTCTTACTAGAAAATTTAATGCTGTCTGTTATCTACTCCTATGAATCAGATAAGTGACAGATGGAAACTTCTCTGAAGAACATGCAGTCTACATATCTTGGTAGAAGTCCTTGAATGAAGCTGGACGAGGAAGGCTATCTACTTGGATTGTTATTTTACATCCATGAAGAAATGCCTTAAGCCCCACATTTAAGTTATGTTCTTTCATTAAAGACACTATAAGAATCGCCGGGCGTGGTGGCGCACGCTTGTAATCCCAGTACTTGGGAGGCAGAGACCGGAGGATCCGGGTTCGTGGCCAGCCTCAGCTACGTAGTGAAGCTCTCCGCAACTTCGTGAGACCTGGTTTCAAAATAAAGTATAAAAAAAATAGGGCCGGGGGTGTAGCTCAGAGGTAGAACGCCCCTGGGTTCAATCCCTGGTACTGCAAAAAAAAAAAAAAAAAAAAAAAGAACACTATAAGAAATAGTCATGTGAAATACTTTACTTCCTATAGGGTCCTATACATATCACTTTGTGCCACCTATATGAAACTACAAGTAAATTTCCTTTAGGAATTAAAAGTAGAATGTTTCTTCCTCTCTGATGACAATTATATAACTATTTCCCTTCACTCTGACTGCCAAGTCTCTATAGAGCCCAAATCAGAGACTCAACTTACAGCCTGAACATCTGTGTATTTCCCCATCTCCAGCCCAACTGGTCTTAACAGCTATTTTCACTTTTCTTTTCCTTGATAGTTTGGTCTTATTTATAGTTTACCATCATTTTATTAGACCTGTACTTGGTCTTGATTAATGTATAAAATGTTGTTGGGTATGAATAAAACAAGAAGTGAGGACAAGTGACAAGAAAACAGTTCTATTAGTACTGCTAGAGGTACGCAATGACAGCTTTGAGAGCTTAAACCAAACCCCTAATGAAGACAGCAAGGGTCACAGAAAACATCCTGGAAGAGCTGGAGACAGCTCTGAGAGATGCCCTAGGTGTTAATTAAAGAGGACATGAGGGTGAGGAAATGTTCTAGATGAGAAATAAAAGCAGTGTTAAGGCACCAATGCGAGAGACAGCACTCAGGCAGCTGCAAGTGGTCTCCTTTGTCAGAGGAGAGGGTGTGTCAGGAGCGGCAAGATATAACACTGAAGAGCAATTTCAGATGTCACACTAGGACGTAAGACCCTGGAAATATGAGAACAGTCTGTTTATTGTTTACTGAAGAAAAGATGACCCCCTTAAATGATGACCCTCCATTAGTTTCCGCAGATGTCAGGCTTTTTTTTTGCGGTACTGGGGATAGAACCCAGGGGCATTCTACCTCTGAGCTACACCACAGCCCTATTTTTTATTCTTTTTTTTTTGTGTGTGGTACCGGGGATTGAACGCAGGGGCGTTCTACCTCCGCACTACACCCCCGGCCCTATTTTTTATACTTTATTTTGAAACCGGGTCTCACGAAGTTGCGGAGGGCCTCACTAAGGGGAGAGAGAGAGAGAGAGAGAGAGAACGAGCGAGCGAGCTGAGGCTGGCTGGGAACCCAGATCCTCCGGTCTCCGCCTCCCAAAGTACTGGGATTACAAGTGTGCACCACCACGCCCGGCGTTATTCTTTATTTTGAAACAGGGTCTCACTAAGTTGTGGAGGCCTCACTAAGTAGCTGAGGCAGGCCACGAACCCCGATCCTCCAGTCTCAGCCTCCCAACTACTGGGATTACAAGCGTGCGCCACCATGCCTGGCTTGTCAGGCATTTTTAATATGTAACACAATACCTAAAATTGATTAGGAAAAAATCCCAATCCCATCCTTCCCCCCATCCCCATCCCCTTACCAACATCACTGTAATATACCACTGAAAAACTGGGTCAATCACCAACAGAGAGCAAAGGATTAACTTGGTGGTCTTTGGGCAAAAACATAAGAATCCTGATTCCCAGATTTTCCATTGTCTTTTGCATCTGACATTATCTGGACTTACAAGCAGCTCTGATAAGAAAAACTAAGGAACTCTGATAGTCATCTCACTCAGGGCAAGCAGCAAGAATCTATGACTTTATGTCCCCGATTGTTCCAATTACGGTCTCTAATACAGAAATAAAACTGTTCAGTGTCTCAGTTCTTGCCTCACTTTGTTTCACAGAGATCTGCATTTCTGAGTTCTCAGGCTCCAGTAACAGTTCTGTTAGGAACAGGCAGCCAGTATCATCCTGAGCACTGAGGTAGGCTTTCCATGGCTGAGCCCCAGCCCGGCTCATGGCGATGGTCTGAATGTTCACTACTTGTAGAGCCATCTGGAGGGTGTCAGGGTGGACTTCTCCCTGCCAAGGCAACACCTGCTGACGAGTAACTTCGAGGCTGAGCCAAGTTTTCTCAAAATAATCAGCAGTAAGCTGGTGATTGGGGACTAGCATGAGAGCTTCAGAATTGGGGAGTTCTTGTACTCTCTCCTTGTTCTCTTCAGAAATTAGGTGTCCTAAAAGAGAAAGCTTGTGTGAGAGATTTCTTCAAGTGTAGGAGCTTCATTTTTAATCTACATTTCCTGTAGTATACAATGTAACTCCTGTCTTTGGAAAAATGGCTTCAATAACCAATGATGAGTCCCTTTCCTGCTCACAAAGGCTTCAAATTCAGGTAACAGTCTTAGATTTAGCTAGGGTACTCTACTTTCTACCAGTTGTTGCACAAGATAAAGATTATCATGACAAGATATAAGGTAAGGACCATTTTTACCTGATATGGTAAAGGACGCAGTGTGAGGAAGTTCTGGACCACCACGCTCTACCCCCTGGCACTTAGAGATAGTTGCCCAGCGGGCTCTGCCATACACTGGCACCAGTGTGTTGAAGTCTGAAGCCCAGCTATTAACAGGTCTTTCTGCCTGATCCTCCAAAAGTCCAAGAGAGGGGTCAGATTTAGGACTACACAGAATCCGCTTAACCTCATCAGTACCAACTAAGAGGAGACGATAATAGAAGAGACCTCGGTCCCGTACAGCCATATCCTTTTCTTCTTCTGAAATCAAACAGAAGACCAAATTAATTAAAAACAAAAACGGATTAGGTGAGGTGGTGCATGCCTGTAATCCCAGTACTTGGGAGGCTGAGACAGGAGGATTACAGGTTTGCAGCCATCACATGGTAACAGATCCTGTTTCAAAATAAAAAACAAAACAAGGATGGGGGTGTAGCTCAGTAGTAGAATGCCTCTGGGTTCAATCCCCAGTACCACACACGGAAGGAAGGAAGGAAGGAAGGAAGGAAGGAAGGAAGGAAGGAAACTACTCTTCTCCTCCCCTTGTGCCAACCATAATAGGAGAAAAAAATGAAGGAAGGCGAAACCCTAAAAAGCATTAACATCTTTTTCTCAGGTCCCAGACATGATTCACCAAACAATGAAAGCTGTGAGCACGTTTACTACGGGTCATGACAAGTACTATTTCCTTGGGAAAAACCCACCTATACAGTAGTATAACAGGCGTCCCAGCGTGTCCTGGCACTCGGCAGGGCGTGAGAGGAAAAGGCGCAGCAGTGCAGTGAGCAGCTCCATCTTAACAGCAGGGAACGTCTCTGACTTCACATTTTCTACAAAGTCCTCTAACACATAAGGAGCGTTGGGAATTCTCTCTCCATGGACTCCAAGTAGCCAAATAAGTGCCTGCTTCCCCTGGCGATGGAAGAATAAGAAAAGGTGCTCAACACGTGACTGCCCAAAAAGGAGATGGCACAGAATCACTGGACTTGCTCTTCCCCTAGTGCCAGCAGAAACGGTATAATTTATTTATGTCAACTCGTAATGTATTGGTCCCCCTTACTACACTCTCTATGACACAAAGGAATGAAACTGTAATGCACAAGAGGAAACTCAAAACTTTCATAACCTATACCGATTAAGCAATAAATAAGGCTTCGTCAGTTTGGGGCCACTAGCCCAATTTGAGATTTAATGTTTCGGTGGAAGCCACTAAAAGAATTTCTCTAAAATTCTCATGAAAGTGGTTAATGTAGAATGCATGCTGGAATCCTCTGTGAAGCTTCTTAAAAATATATCTAAGTCTATCACCCCTGAATATGTAACTCAGAAGATACAACAAATTTTTATAAAAATTCCACAAGGGATTCTCATTCAAGCCGAAAACTCCCTAATCTCAATCTCTGACTCAAAATTGTTCAAAAGGAGCCGGGCGTGGTGGCACACACTTGTAATCCCAGTACTTGGGAGGCTGAGATCAGAGGATCCCGGTTCATGGCCAGCCTCAGCTACTTAGTGAGGCCCTCTGCAACTTAGTGAGACCCTGTTTCAAAATAAAGAACAAAAAATAGGACTAGGGGGTGGAGCTCGGAGGTAGAATGCCCCTGGGTTCAATCCCCAGTACCACAAAAAAAAAAAAATTGTTCTAAAGGGCCAGGTGTGGCGCATGCCTGTAATCCCAGTACTTGGGAGGCTGAGACAGGAAGATCCCAGATTTGAGGCCAGCTTCAGCAACTTAGTGAGGTCCTTAAGAACTTAGCAAGACCCTATTTCAAAATTAAAAAAAAAAAAAAGCCAAGCATGGTGGTGCGCGCTTGTAATCTCAGTACTTGGGAGGCTCAGTTAGGAGGATCACAGGTTCATGGCCAGCCTCAGCTACTTAGTGAGGCCCTCCACAACTTAGAGACTGTTTCAAAATAAAGAAAAAGCCGGGCGTGGTGGCGCATGCTTGTAATCCCAGTACTTGGGAGGCTGAGACTGGAGGATCTGGGTTCGCGGCCAGCCTCAGCTACTTAGTGAGGCCCTCCGCAACTTAGTGAGACCCTGTTTCAAAATAAAGAACAAAAAAAATAGGACTGGGGGTATAGCTCGGAGGTAGAATGCCCCTGGGTTCAATCCCCAATACAGCAAAAAAAAAAAAAAA
>PVJS01038607.1:0-19316 GCA_004027185.1 Glis glis
TCTCATGAAGTTGCGGAGGGCTTCACTAGGTAGAGAGAGAGAGAGACAGAGACAGAGACAGAGAGAGAGAGAGAGAGAGAGAGAGATCGATCGATTGATCGCGCGCACGCATGCACGCTGAGGTTGGCCGCGAACCCAGATCCTCCGGTCTCCGCCTCCCAAAGTACTGAGATTACAAGCGTGCGCCACCACGCCCGGCAATATTTCCCATTTTCTAAGAGCCTGTTATGTTAACCTATTTGTAAAGGGAAGACTGTTTCATCTTTAACTTATTTTATTTTTGGCTCTACTTTGCATTAAAAAAGTACAAAGTCACTCTACTCATATAAGGCAATATTAGTTTCTCTTATATTTCCCTCTCAAATTTTCCCAAATATTCTTTAATATTTCTTCTCATTCAAATATCTATGATTTTCCTCAATATAACTATGTCATGAAACCAATGCTGAATAGAGTCCCATGACTTTTTGTCAATTTTTTCCAAGAACAGGTAACAAAACACTACATTTCTTATGGCTTTTACAAATCAAAACATTTTTGAAGGTTCCCTACTAATGGAATTATAATTTGTCTGTACATATAATAATGCTGTTAAATATGAATTATTGATAACATAGCCTCTGCTAAATTAAATAATTCTATGAATTGAAGTTTAGTTAGTACTATAGCCATATTTTCTCTTTCCAGTTCTTTTTTTACCTATACTCTCTCATTAAAATAAGGATTTCTCATCATGTATCAGAGATTCTCAAATGAGAACTTTTAAGCATGAAGGAATCTCAGAAGAATGTTATAAATCCCCTTACTTTGAGAGCTCTTGTATTGCCTTAGACCTCTTTTCCTATAAATTTTACTCTATTTGATATTTTCTCTAATACACTAGATTTTCTCTTAATCCAGTCTCCAATTATTTAGGTTTTCTAGCATGACTTTTTCTCCCATAAACTTGTATTCCATATCTATTTATCTCTTCTATTTCAATACAGCCAAACCACTTGTGTAGCCCCTATCTGCTCCCTAGAAAGTCTATTGAACTATACATAAAATGCTTTTACTTTTCTTTAATTATGTAAATTTTCCACAAGTACTGTTCATTTGTTGGAGTCCATTTCTTCCCAAATATAACTCCAGGAGCAACCAATCTTTAATGACTTTAACTAATTTTTCCTATCAGTAGCATCCAGATTCTACCCAGGTTGTGCTACATAATTAGGGCTGCTATTCATGAGAAAAAAATAATTCTGCATAAGTTGCTTCTCAGAAAACCAATATGGAAATTTCCATGCAAATAACAGTTGAAGAATACCACAACTTGCTTTAAACATCCCAGAAGGCATCATTCTGTGACTCTTTTTTTGTGCAACAATTATTGATTTTTTTTCAGAGCAATTCCAACCCTAAAAAAAGCCATATATTTATGGCCCTATACAAAAAGAAACTGGCAGAACATAAAGTCAGAATACATGAAAAGGACAAAGGTAAAATCAGTAAATAAATATCTCCACTGCAAAAAAGGGAAAGCACATAAGAGAAACGTATGTGTCAGAGAGGATCCTCCCATCCCTGCCCAGCATGCTGGTAATGCCAGCATAAGCATCCAGTGGAGAGGAGGGAGCACTTCAGAGATGTGATGCTGGACCGAGGCTGTGTTGCCATGGAAGTGAGAAGCTCAATTTCCTTAGCTCCTGGGCACCATTCTCAACACTTCTGGCAGTGCATGACAGGTTGATTTTTCCTTTGTTCAGGAACTGGTCTGGAAACAGCCCTGCCTCCCCCCCAAAGGACTGAAAGACTGTATTGTGAGGCCATGTTATAACCAAATTATATGAGAGGGAGATTTTTCATTTCCATTCCTAAAATTAGACTCTTCTGTGTGTATTAACACAACAGAAATAGCAACACTTGCTACAAGGGGCCCACTCAGCTGGAGATCCCAGTGCCATGCCTCTTAAACAGACCCACTGAGCCCCAGCACACAGGCAGGCAGAGACAACAGCCAGTTTCAGGTGCCTTTACTGATTCTAGAAACTGGCTCTCAAATGTCGTTCTGAAGAAGTGGGTGGTTTGCTTCAGGAAGGGTCTCCAAGGCACAGAGCACATATAGTGCTTGCCAAGCAGATGCTGGTGCCAGAGCATTTCATCAGAGGAAACAGATTTCCCAATAGGACTTTTAACAAATGTACTTAATTGACTTTGGACTTGCAGCAAACTGCTTGCTTCATGTCTCTAGCCATCTTCCTGATGCAAAATCCAAAGTCAATGTAGAACAAGGTGAGAATAGTTAAAAACAAATGATACTTTGCCTCAGGGTTATGTCTGAATAATAACTGATGTATTCAAAAGGCAGCACTATTTTTTACAATAAAGTCATTAGGTAGGATTCTTCACTGCAGATACAACACATAAACATATCGGCTATCTCTGGATTAATAAATCCATGTGACCACTAACAGAAGGACCATGGAATGACCAGGCAGACCTAAGCCAGGTATTGAATTTGGGCTAAAAATCATATTTCTTTATTCCTTTTTGTTTTGTGGTACTGGGAATTGAACCCAGGGGCATTCTACCTCTGAGCTACACACCTAGACCTTTTGATTTTTTTGTTCTGAAATGGTATTTCTAACTTGCTGAAAGTCTTGCTACTTGCTGAGGCTGTCCTCAAAACTGCAGTCCTCCTATCTCACCCTCCCAGGTACTGGGATTACAGGAGTGTGCCACCACTCCCAGCTTTAAACAATCATATTTCAATGTTCAAATTTCAATTTTAAAAGCACTGCCATCACTATCTGTTTCCTACCTACCTTCAGCTCACTCTGAACTGAAAGGTCTATCTGACTACATTCTGTTATACATGGATTTTCCATTCAGATGTGAGTATTTGTGCATGTATAATAAAACTTTTTGATATTCAAAATGTATCAGGGAGACGACAACCCTGTAAAGTGCATTTTTTTTCATTTGTGATGGATGCCATTGATTTAAGAAAAATAGAATATTTCCCTTATGGCAAGAATAGAATAAATGTTCAACAAACCTTAGATGGATGAGCAGATCCAATGTTAGTTTTTAAGATAAATATTGAAAAAATGAATTTGAAAATAGATTTAGCAGCTTAATTACACTGCATTATATTAATGGTATGAAATGATTAAAAGGGATACTGTGTATATGCTAAAAAAAACCACCGAATCAGCCTGCCATCTTGACCTGAGTCCATCCTTAATTAGCATGTAACCAGAATGAGATACCTAATCTCTATGAGTCTGGTGTTTCTTGACTTAAAAAGGGATTTGTCCTATGTGATATCTAAGTTTCTTATCAACTCTGAAAATCTACAACTCTGTATCCAAAGAAAACTTGTTTAAAAGTAAGTATATCAGTGTGGAGATTCCTCAGAAATCTGGGAATGGATCCACCTTATGATCCAGCTATACCACTCCTGGGTATCTTTCCAAAGGGGCCGAATTCAAGAACTACAGTAATATATGCATACCCATGTTCATAGCAGCACAATTCACAGTTGCCAAATTATGAAACCAAACTAGGTGTCCATAAACAAATAAATGGATTACAAAATTATGGGAGATGCACACAATGGAATTCTACTCATCAATAAAGAACAAAATATATCATTTGCAAGAAAATGGAAGGACCTGGGGAACATTAAGTGAGGTTAGTCAGTCACAGAAAGTGAAGGGACATATGTTTTCTTTAATATGTACAAGCTAGGGAGTATAGGGATACCAGAGGGACTCCAGATAATGGAGGAGAAACCTTAGTGGAGCCAGGGAGATGGGCTAAGGGAAGGCAAGGGGGAAGACTGAGGTTCACTAATGGAAATACTACCATCGACTATGTGTACATATGTGAATATACCAATGTCAACCTCAGTACTCTGTATTGGGAAGGGGGGAAATGGGAAGCGGGGGGCACCAAATGCTGAGTGCATGTATGCCACTGTCAACATGATTTACATCATGATGTGAGACTATAATGCACCAATAAAAGCACATTAATAAAAAATAGGTGTATACCTTTTTATTTTCATATAAAATTCTTTAAGTCAACAACTTTATACCATAGTGGGTGTTATGGTTTAAATATCAGATATTCCCTGGAAAAGCTCATTTATTGGGAATGGAAAAATATTCAGAGGTAAAATAATTGAATCATTAGGATTCTATCTCATCAGTGGTTAAACCCATTGACCAATTAATAATTTGACTGGATTTACTGGGGGGGTAATGTAGGAATGTGGGGCACAGCTGGAGGAGGTGAATAATTTGGGGTATGGTCTTGGGGACTATTTCTGTCCACTGGCCCCCTTCTCCTTCTCTCTCTCTCTGCTTCCTGCCATCATGCCCTGAGGACCTAGCCTGGATTCCTGCTTAGCAGCCTGTGAAAAATTCTCTCTCTCTTTCTCTCTCTCTCTCTCTCTCCCCCCTTTCTCTACACACACACACACACACACACACACACACACACACACACTGAAATCTTCAGAACCATAAGCAAATAAATCTTCCTTCTAAGTCATGGTCATCAGGTTTTTAGGTCACAGCTGTGAGGATGCTGATTGAAACAGTGGGTATATTACTTATAAGTGCTACTTAAGTTATTGTGGGTGACCCTATTTCACTGAATTCAAAACAACACTTCATAGATTCAACACTTCACTGAATTCAAAACAACTACATTTATTTAATATAACACAATCTTTTTTGGGTTCATATCACACCAAATTTGCATTCAGTGGAACTGACAGACTAGTCTGAGCAGATTTAGCATTATGTGCATAAAAACATTATATGCAATTCTTTGAAATATTTTTAAATGTGACATAGAAAGATATTCACATTAATTTATGTGCTCAAGAAAGAACATCCCAAATTTGGGAAATCTTTACCATTGTGCCAAGTTTGAAAAAGGCATTTTCTTTTCAAATAATAATACCTAAGAAATACTACTACATTTCTAAAAATAATAAAACAGTTGTTACTTTAGGACACCATTGAAATATTGTATCCACAAAGTGGATTTAAAGTAGAGTACAGCTCAGTGATACTTGTAGGATAGTTGTAGTCAAGGTGGTGGTGCACAGAGCTCTGCATTAACTTGGGACAAGCCACCACGGTGGCTATACTGACCTTCTACTTGCACTTTCTGTGGGCTTCTTTTTCCCTCTGGATAAAACCAACTTGATCTTAAATGCCTCTCTCTATTCTTCAAGAGTCCTTCATTCTATATATAGCTAGGGCAAATTTGCGACTTTCTATTCATTGTGTACAATTTTATATAAAGAATAAAGATAAGCATTAAAAAAGATTTCTGACTCTAGGACAATGCTTCAAATGCTGTCAGAGAAGAACCTGGCACAGCCACAAAAGATATCTGATAGACTTGGGATTCTAGTTGCCAAATAAATTCTTATTCCTACTTATCCAAAGACAAATGGTTATGCTTTTATAAATTTGCAAGTTAAAAGGAATATCTTCTAATCTAGGCACAATAGCAAGCTCTTATTGAAAATCAAGTGTTCAAATATTGAGGCTAATTTATGCAGGAAGGTCAACATGTCCCATCCAATTGACCTTGCAAATCAGCTAACGTGCAGATGGAAATAGTTACTACAGAGAAAGATCAGACATTATTTGAAGTACCAATAAGACCAGTTAAGTATAAGCTATAGGTGCATTTGTGCTCCACAGCCCAAGTCTCGACCTTCCCCGAGGATTCCCTCCACATGACTCCCACTGCCCCCATCCTCCAGTCTCACCCACAGTCTGTGCTCCTGTCAGTCTCTGCTTATAGAAGTAGTTACAACTGCTGGTTCTGTCATATCCATCTTAGCTGTATATAAAGGCAACACTCTCTGATATATATATAGTGGTTTTGAACTGCTTCTGTCCAATAGCATAATTCAAACAATGGATTTTCTTTGCAGCAAAGAAAATGTAAATAATTGTTTAACTAAATCTAAAACACTGTTTTCTCATTTTTTTTTAGCATCTCTGAAATCAGCAAGAATCTGACATGGTATAATTAACACCATCTTTTTCTTTTGCAAGAGTATATGTAATAATGGTGTCTTCCACATCAATAGCATCTAAGATTCAATAAACATAATCTTTCCTAGCCACTTCTCAGGGGGGAAAATAAAACAAAAAGTAACTATCCTTGATATCAAAATAGCAATGCATTTAAACTATACAATTGAAAAATAACTTGAAAAGTAAGTTAATCTTGCTAGTGTTAACTATGCAAGTACCATGTATTTAAATACATACACCAAGTAGAGCTGAGGACTCTTCTGATTTTCCTTCAAGAATTCTAACACTCACTCTTAATATGGGATATACATTATATTTCAATGTTTAATGTGATCTTCAATTCCCACTTGGAAGGAAACCAAGAAATATATATATATTTATTTGTGGGGTTTTTTCTATGTAACATCTTTTACTTTTTCAGTTACCTAAGGGAAGGGATAAGCATATGGAATAAACCATATTTTTTAGCTCTGAAGCAGGGAAGTTAGATGTTTTCAGTCAAAGGTCCTAGCACAGTCATACTGTAAATCCAATATAAAAAGTAAAAAAAAAAATGAGAAGAGGAAAAGAACAAAGAAAAATCTCTACCAATAGTGTTTTATATTATGACCCAATTCCTTCTGTCATCATGTGTGTGTATGTATGTGTGCGTGTGTGTGTGTTTGTGTGTGTGTACATACACACAGTGTGAGAAGGAGGAGAAGCAGATTTATTAACCTCAGCATTTCTAGGCAGTTAGCTGGCCAATGGGGGAGAGAGAGAAAGGCATTCTTCCATGTAGTATATGAGAGCCCAAATCATTATTAACAAGCAAAAATTCTTTAAAAACAAAACAAGGTTAAAAAGACCTAAAATGTCTTTCTAAAGTGTCTCTGCATTAATGTTTAAATCTCTTCTCCTGAAATACAGTCTATCTTGTTTTTTTATTTGAACTATTGCTCATGGGTGTCATTCACCCTTTGTTGCTTACAAAATGAAAGTAACCTCAAAAATGCAGAAAGAATGCTAGTGACTAATTGCTTAGAAAAACCTTTTCCATACAATATTAAAATACATTACTGTCTTCATGTCTGTAATGGAAACTTAGAATCTGTATTTGTGTTCAAATCCTCGACAAAATAATTTCTGAAAACTACCACCTTAAAAAACCAACATCATTCTCACCAATATAACAGATCACAGAAACAATTTTATAAGTGCAGTATATATGATAATACATTAAATATTCCAGAAAAAGTGCCATTTTATATTCACCACAGAAAAGAAATTAAGTCCCAAAGTAAAAACTGTCAATTACTAGCATTGCTTTGTTATATTCAACAATTTTCCTTATATTACAAAGAATTGTAGGAAGTACTAATTTAATTAAAACATAATATATTCAAACTACTACAGCTTTACCTAGCTCATAAATTAGCAAACTTTTTATTTAAATGGGTCCCTTCCCTATATCCAACTACATGTATGATGCATATGAGTAATCATACCAAAGGGTCTTCATGTTCCATTTCTCTTTATTTTCTCCTCTTCCTTTAGAAACTACTCCACATTCTTATTGCAGACATCTATATCCTGTATTATACCATCTAGAAATCTGGATAATATGATGGCCATCATGAAACATAATCACACTCTACATGATGAATGGCTATTTACAGAATGATTTACATCATTTAAAGGAGAACATGTAATTGAGACTTTACATTTCAAATAAAAAGCTAGAACTCAAATGACACTGACTAGCTATGAGCTTCTGGAAGTCACCCACCTGGGGCAGCATGCGATTTTCTTCCTCCAGCTGTCTTACTCTTGCCTCCAGCTGCCTAACATAGGACAAGGTTGATTCTAAAATTAAAAAGAAAGAACTCACATTATCCACACAGGTCTTGTTTGGTGCACTGTCAGGATATTTCCAGTTTGATTTATTTAAATCAGACTATTTAGTCTGTTATTTAAAAATAAATTCTACCCAGAGAAACAAAACAAAAGCCATTGAAACTGTAAAGTTTTGAACAACTGATGGTGTTAAGAAGTATTAGAGAAATTTCTAGGTGGTGAGATTGCAGGCTTTATTTGTACACCAACCAGCCCTCAAAACATTAGGTATCTTGAAGACAGTTATTCCCTGTTTTCTCATGTTGTGCATTTCATATTTTCAATTTGTTTCATAAATTAGACTTTTTAAATAATGTGGTCTACAACCAAAATAAGTGACAAAGTCTCATTAAAAACAGAAAATAAGAAAAAAAATGTCAAATATTCAGTTCCCTTCATTTTCCCAACAAATATTTTAAGAGCTATGTTTGTTTGTTCTCACAAATCTAAATATTAACTCTATAATTCAGAGAATAGCCACAACAGGGCTAAATATTTAGATTTGGGCTGAATTTTGACTTTGTGGTTGAGTGTGACAGGGACCCAAATTTCCCCTAAATCTTTAGGTAAACTAGGGTGACTGAGTTGAAATTGATTTTTGTTTTCAATTCTTCATAAACTCACATGGATGCTTCAAGCTTAGAATCAACATCATGCTCAGTTTCTATTCCATTTGAGACTCTAAAGTTTATAGCTTTTTGGAAAAAAAGGGTCACAGAGGAAAGTAGAGCTTCATTTTTAGGGAGAATATGACAGTAATTCTTCATTAAAATGAAAATATTCAAGTGCATCATAGAGTAACATAGTTACAAGTCATTCATTACCCAAGAACAAACATATTTCAGTTATAGGGAAAGGTACATAGCAACAAGATCTCTCCAGAGCATCCTTCCATTCTTTTGCTTTAGAAACAGGAAAAAGCAAAAGACACGAGGGTATAGTTCATTTAAGAGGCAAGTGTTTGCAGCTCCCGATAATCTGAAGTTAGGATAGATATTAATGCATCAATACCTTTATCTGAAATTCCTTATGTAAATTCTACTTTTATTACTTTTTACATGGACATTGATTATATGAACTCAATTCCTTTTTGTGACTTCTAAAGTAACAAGCTAACATTTTATTTTACATAAGAAATGTCATCCTTTTATTCACAAATATAACAATTAAGCTCCTCCCCACTGCAAACACAGCATGTTTCACAATGATTTACAGAAAGCCCCCATCTCTGCTGACATTAATATAAAGACACATTGACCACACAGGACAGAGATTATTAACCTTGAGAATTCTTCATATAAGAATATAGAAACAGAAGGTAAAGGAAATTGAAGATTTTTGCTAGAGATATGCTCTCATCTTTATTAAACTGGATGAAATGTTAAAACTCTGCTTCGTGGACTTTTCCAAAGGCAAAAAAAATGTACAGCATAAATGAATAGCAAAATTATTGATTTCATAAGTCTGCTTTACTCTAGCAAATGAATAAGTGATTTGGAGATCATCAAGATGTGAATGTAGATTGCCTGATTTACACAGTTTTGCAAGCCCAGCTCTCTCCTCTAGAAAAAAAGAAAAAACCTTTCCTAGGACCATCCAAATGAAATATTGATCAGAAATATTCTACCTAAACCACAAAAATTATTCTCCTTTGATTAAAATTTATAGCTAACCTTTATTTCCCCTATACTGTACTATCTGTAAGTCTGTGGTTATTAGAGTAGAAAAGACTACACAGAGGGATTCAGGTAATATTTGAAAAATGCCACTGAATTGAATATGCTTTAATCAAGGGACTATCTTCAGTCACTTTAATATATTTCTGTCTTTTAAATCTTTGCAGTTTAAAAATATGATGGTTACATTAAGTTGCTACTTAAATAATTAAAGTATTATATATGCCAGTTCAGAAAAAAAAGCAGGCAAATTTCTGAGTTTGGAAAATATTTTCTAAATCCCACTCTGTGTGTGTGTGTGTGTGTGTGTGTGTGTGTGTGGTGTGTTACGGGAAATTGAACCCAGGGCTTTCTACCTCTGAGTTACACTCTCAGCCCAATTTTATTTTTATTTTGAAACAGGGTCTTGCTAAGT
Organism: Glis glis; assembly: GCA_004027185.1. Taxonomy (NCBI): domain Eukaryota; kingdom Metazoa; phylum Chordata; class Mammalia; order Rodentia; family Gliridae; genus Glis; species Glis glis. The sequence goes on from PVJS01038607.1 coordinate 10,020, forward strand.
TGATAAGAGTCTCACTACTTGCTGAGGCTGTCCTTGAACCTGCAATCCTCATGTCTCAGCCTCCCAAGTACAAGTGGATTCTAAGTGGGTGCCACAACTATTGGCTCTAAATCCAATTTTAATGTTTAATTACAATATATCAAGTCCAAATATTCATTCCAAAGCATTCACTGCAGATATGGTCCAGGACAGGAAGAGGGAATATTTTAAACAGATAAAATAAAGAAAAAAATTAGCAATGAAGACAAAGATAGAAACATTTTGAATTCATCCTTTTAACAAATCATGTTACTGATTTTTGTCAGGTGCTATTCTCCAGTTGGGAGGAAAGAGAAGGCCAGTTGTTGCAAGTCTTCACAAGTTTCTCAGAATACAAATTCTCTTAGGATTTCAAGATCATTTGCTGGGTTCCAAAAGGTCCTATCAATTATTCCAGTCTCTTAACCTCTGTTGCAGTTATTGCTTAATAACTAATGGATGCTCCAAATGGAAAAAAAAACTCTCCCAGGGGGAAAAACAGGAAGAATACCTGATCTGCATGCACAAATCACAGTACTCATACTTGAGTTGTTTTATTCAATAAGAGAAATGATCACACCATCCTTTAATGGGAATGGAAAGGAAAACACTTTTCTGGAATATACTGTCAGACAAGCATTGGGTCCTCAGTCCCAATAGGAAGAGATAGGAAAAAACATCCAATCCTCCAACTGTGTCATGGAAGAAAAATGAGTATTTGTTTTGTTAAGCCATGAGGATTTCAAGGTTTATTTGTTATTGCACTTTAGGCCAGCTGAGCCTAACTAGTAGTACATAACCAATAATGGGATATGAAATACATGAACTTTTTTTCCAGAGAAAAAGACAGGCTTATTTAGGAAAGTGGGAGATACACATTCAAGGGAGAACATGGGCCATCTCAAGAGGGAGAGAGCATCTTTTGGGTCTCACAGTTCTTTTATAGCAGACTCCGAGGTGGTGAGCAGGGGCACACACCAGGGGTAGAGGTCTGGACTTCCTCAGAATCCTCAGGATCCCAGCATCGATGGGTGCTGGCTGGGTGGCACCTGAGCTTGACCTTTCTTATTGATCGTTGGTTTACTAAGCATCTCAGGAATCTCAGGTGGGGAGAGGGGCCATTATGATTAAGGGTGTGGGCCAATTGAGGCTTCTACCTAACATAGAACAGACCCTATAGGGTGAGAGTAAGGATTATGAAGTTTCTAGATTTTAAAAATATATTTTCAGGTTTCAAGATGGTGACTAAGAGAGATACCACGTTACGATCTCTCTGAGACTTGGATCTCAACTGCCATGAAAGCAACTTCTTGACAGGAGAAGAAAAGCAACAAAAACTTAAACTAAATGATGAAACATTTGAAACGTGACAGAATCAAAGCCAGAAGACAAAACAGGAAAATAAAAGCTCCAAGCACCTTACCTAAGGGACAGCAGCGACGCCATATTGGCCAGACTGTGCCGGCCGCTACCAGCATTGCGGCTTCCACATGCCGCCAGCAGAGAAGCCAGAGACCTGTTGTAAGTTCAACTGCAGATCAGCAGAGATGAAAGCAAGCAGCATATCACTCCACACTCAAGAGACCAAACAGCGGTGGCAACAGCGGCTGTAGTGGTGCCATCTGGGAAGGACCTTACTGGTGGCTACCAGCATTGTGGCTTCCACACAAGACCAATGGAGATGCCAGCGACTTGTTGTGAATCCAGCAGCTGCAGAATAGCAGCAGTAAAGGTGAGCAGCAACTTGTTCCACGAGCAATACAAACCCGAACTGCTGTGTTGGCAGAAGTGGCAGTGGCGCCATCTTGGTTAGACTGCACCGGTGGCTACCGGCATTGTGACTTCTGTAGGCCAACAACAAAGAAGCCAAGGGACCTGTTGCAAAACCAGTAACTGCAGAGCATCAGCGACAAAACTGAGCAGCAGTTTGATCCACGCTCCGCAGAGTCCCCAGTGCCCAGAGGCCTGACCAGAATGTGCAGCAGTGGCTGAGCCCACCCCCTTCCCTAGAGATTAAGAGCAGTGCTCAATGAGACCATAAGTCAATGACCCACCCCAGGGGGAGACCACCCAGCGTGGCCACAGGGACATATGGGGTCTGAGACTGTGCGCATTGCCCTGGCAGAGGTGGGAGTGGGGTCTGCTCTGGGATGCGGCAGATGCATGGATAAGAAGACAGTCCCTGGTGACATTTAGGAGGGAGAGACTTGCAGCCTGCAGGTTTCAGCACCCTTATAGAGTCCCTGGGAATCACCACAGGACATACAGTTGTGGTACCTGGGGAAAAATTGGACCAAACCAGTCCTCTCTGTGGAAAATGTGGAGTTCTATGTTTGCACAGAATTGGGTCAAAGTGATATCCACTCCTTCTGTAGACACAGAGAGACACAAGCCTGGGACCACCTGCTGGTGACACCTGCTGTAGGTGTAGACAGAGAGAGACATAGGGATGGCCCACATGGAGAACATGGAGACCCATGCTTGAAGTGAGAGGGGCAATAGCAGCACTGGTCACCTGCACAGGTAGTGAGAGGCACCAGGCAAGGGTCCCAATCACTGAAGGTGACCAAGAACTGGGCCTGCAGATGGACATTATACCAAGCAAGTGAGAATAACCATTCACTAAAGATTATTCACCTTTAAGGCTCACCTAGTAGCAACTATCTATCTCCAGAATAAGAAACGATAAAGGGAGAGAGATTAGACATAGGAAACCTACAGAGTGAGAGAGAGAGCTACCAAAAGCAAAAAAGGTATAAACATAAGAAACCTGAAATCATGAAAAGGAAGAATAGCAAAGAAACAATGAGTTCCCATAATCCCACCATAACAGAACTCACCAAAACAGAAGTGCAAAGAATGCCAGGAGGACAATTCAGAACTTCAATACTAGAAATGATACAGGATTTCTGAAAAGAATTCAGAGAGAGCCTGAAAGGAATGAAGGATCAAATAAACAAAGAATCTGACACCCTGAACAGGAATCAAAAAGAAGCTCTGAAGGAAGTGAAGGATGCAATAATTGAAATGAAGGCATCAATACAGACCATCAATAATAGACTAGATCACATGGAAAACAGAATCTCACTCTTAGAAGATGAACTCTCCAAAAGTGAAGGCATAGTATATAAATTAGAAAAACAATTCAACAGCATGAATTGGACATTGAAGAGATCTCAGCCACTCTTAAAAGAGCAAACCTAAGAATAATAGGCATAGAAGAGGGAATAGAAGCTGAAACCAAAGGAATCAATAATCTATTCAGAGAAGTAATATTAAAAAAATTTTCAAATATAGAAAAAGAGGTCGACACACAGGTACAGGAAACATATAGGACCCCTAATAGACAAGATCAGAGAAGAGGTTCACCACGCCACATAATAATCAAATTGACTAATGTAGAGGCCAAGAGAGAATGTTAAAGGCAGTGAGAGTAAAAGACCAAGTAACATTCAGAGGCAAACCAATAAGAATCACTCCCAGCCTTCCAAACTAAGCCAACAAAGCCAGGAGGGCCTGGAGTAACATATTCCAAACTCTGAAAGAAAACAACTTCCAGCCAAGATTTATCTATCCAGCAAAGATATCTATCAAATTTGATGGGTAAAGAAAAACCTTCCATGACAAACAGAAGCTGAAAGACTTTGTCTTCCAAACCAGCACTAGAGAAAATACTCAAAGATATTAATTGCAAAGAAGAAATAATAAGGAAACACCAGAACCAGAGAAACAGTGATTTCTATCAAAAAACAACTAGGAAAAGAACAAACACTACCTCAAACAGAAATTAAAACTCAAAATGTTAGGAATTAAAACCCATCTCTCAATAATCAAGCTGAATATAAATGGCCTCAACTCCCCAATCAAAAGACATAAGGTGGCAAAATGGATTAAAAGTCACAATCCATCTACATGTTGCCTGCAAGAAACACACCTTACAAATAAATATACTCACAAACTAAAGGTGAAAGGATGGAGCAAGGTAATGCATGCTAACAGAACTCGAAAACAAGCAAGAATAACAATTATGATATCAGACAAATTAGACTTCAAACCTAACCTTATGCAAAGAAACAAAGCAGATCGTTTGTTACTGATAAAGGAACAATCCAGCAAGATGATATAACAATAGTCAAAATTTATGCCCCAAACATAGGTGAAACCACTTTCATAAAAGAAACTCTCTGTTATATTAAATCACAGATAGATCCCAATACAATAATATTGGGAGACTTCAACACACCACTAGATCAATCTCTAAGACAAAAGGTCAGTACAGATGCTCAGACCTAAGGAACACAATAAACCAAATGAACCTAGTAGACACATACAGAATATTCCACCCAAATAGAGCTGAATTCACAATTTTTTCAGCTGCTCATAGAACCTACTCTGAAATAGACCGTATCCTAGGCCACAAAGTGAATACTAGCAAGTTCAAAAAATGTGACATAATCCCCTGCGTCTTTTCAGACCATAATGGAATGAAACTAGAAATCAACTATAATACCCAAGAAACCTCATAAACACGTGGAGACTGAACACCACACTGCTGAATGAGGAATGGGTCAGAGAAGAAATAAGAGGAGAAATTAATAAATTCCTAGAAACAAACGAAAAGAGAGACACGACATATCAAAATCTCTGGGACACCCTGAAGGCAGTATTAAGAGGAAAATTCATAGCATTGAGTGCCCACATAAGAACAGAAAATCATCAAATAAATAACCTAACAACAGACCTCAAAGCCCTTGAAAAACAGGAACAGTCTAACCCCAAAGCCAGTAGAAGATATGAAATTATTAAAATCAGAGCAGAAATCAATGAAGTAGAGAATAAAAAAAAACTACAAAAAAATAAACAAAACCAAAAGCTGGTTAATTGAAAATATAAACAAGATAGATAAACCACTAGCCAACCAAACCAAAAGAAAGAGAGAATCAACCCAAATTAATAAAGTAAGAGATGAATTACCACCGTCAGCACAGACATCCAGAGGATTAACAGAAACTACTTTGAAAAACTATACTCCAACAAAATGGAAAACCTAGAAGAAATTGACAAATTTCTAGACATGTACAACCTTCCTAAGTTGAATCAAGGAGATATAGAAAATTTAAATCAACCAAAAGCAATCAAAGAGATTGAAGCAGCAATAAAGAGCTTACCATCAAAGAAAAGCCCAGGTCCAGATGGTTACCAAGGTGAATTTTATAAAACCCTCATAGAAGAACGAATCCCAATAGTCCTCAATCTATTCCATGAAATAGAAAGAAATGGGACTTTCCCAAATATATTCTATGAAGTCAACATAACATAAATATAAAAACCAAATAAAGACAGTTCAAGAAAAGTAAACTACAGACCTATATCATTGATGAACTTAGACACAAAACTTCTAAACAAAGTGCTAACAACGTGCATTCAAAACCACATAATGAAAATCATACATCATGACCAAGTCGGGTTTGTCCCAGGGATGCGAGGCTGGTTCAACATATGAAAAACAATCCATGTAATCCACCACATAAACAGAACTAAAGACAAAAATCACATAATCATTTCAATAGATGCTGAGAAAGCATTTGACAAAATCCAACACCCATTCATGATAAGAACAGTGCAGAGAATCAGAATAGAAGGAACATACCTCAACATCATAAAGGCAATATACAATAGGCCCACAGTCAATATCATACTGAATGGGGAAAAACTTTTAGAGTTCCCCTTAAAAATAGGAAGAAGACAAGGATGTTCACTGTCACCATTCCTTTTCAATATAGTACTTGAGACTCTAGCCAGAGCAATAAGGCAAGAGAAGTAAATAAAAGGAGTACAAATAGGAAAAGAGGAACTTAAACTATCTCTATTTGCAGATGACATGATATTATAATTAGAAGATCCAACAAATTCAACTAAAAGGCTCATAGAACTGATCAACAATTCAGCAAAGTGTCTGGATACAAAATCAATCTAAAAAATCAGAAGCTTTTCTGTATGCCAACCATAAATCCACTAAAAAAGAAATCCAGAAAACATTTCCACTCACAATATCCCCAAAAATAATAAAATACTTGGTAGTAAACCTAACCAAGGAGCTAAAAGACCTCTACAAGGAAAATTATAAAACATTGAAAAAAGAAATTGAAGAAGATCTTAGAAGATGGAAAGATCTCCCATGCTCTTGGGTAGAAGAATAAACATCATCAAAATGGTCATTCTTCCAAAAGTGCTCTACAGATTCAATGCAATACCCATTAAATTACCAAGGTCATTCTTCACTGACATAGAAAAATCTGTCCTTAAATTTATTTGGAACAACAAAAAACCCAGAATAGCCAAAGTAGTTCTCAGCAACAAGAACCATGCAGGAGGCATCACAATACATGACTTCAAACTATACTACAAAGCCATAGTAATAAAAACAGCATGGTATTGGCACAAAAGCAGACACATAGACCAATGGAGCAGAATAGAAGACTCTGAAACAAACCCACACACCTACAGCCAATTGATTTTTGACAAAGGGGCTAAAAACATCCACTGGAAAAAAGATAGCCTCTTCAACAAATGGTGCTGGCAAAACTGGCTAACCATATGTAGAAAAATGGAAATAAACCCCACTTTCTCACCTTGTACAAGAGTCAATTCAAGATGGATCAAAGACCTAGAAATCAGACCAGAGACCTTGCAGCTACTTGAAGAGGGCATAGGTCTAACACTTCAACACATAAGTACAGGTAAAGACTTCCTCAACAAGACCCCAAACACACAGGAAATTAAAATGAGGATCAATACGTGGGATTGCATTAAACTGAAGAGCTTTTGTGCAGCAAAGGAAACAATCAAGAACCTCAACAGAGAGCCGACAGAATGGGAGAAGATTTTTGCCAGCTACCCCTCTGATAGAGGACTAATATCTAGAATATACAGAGAACTTAAAAAAATCACCACTACACAAACAAATAATCCAATCAAAAAATGGACAAGTGAACTAAATAGACACTTGACAGAGGAAGAAATACAAATGGGCAATAAATGTATGAAAAAATGTTCAACATCATTAGCAATCAGAGAGATGCAAATCAAAACCACCCTGAGATTTTACCTAACCCCAATTAGAATGGCAATCATTAAAAACACAAACAACAACAAATGCTGGTGAGGATGTGGAGAAGTAGGAACTCTACTACACTGTTGGTGGGATTGCAAATTAGTGCAACCACTTTGGAAAACAGTGTGGAGGATCCTCAGAATGAACCTACCATATGACCCAGCAATTCCACTTCTAGGCATCTACCCAAAAGGACTGAAACCAAACTACCAGACTAATGTATGTGTATCTATGTTTATAGCTGCACAATTCAAAATTGCCAAACTTTGGAACCAGCCAAGTTGTCCATCAACAGATTAATGGATTACAAGACTATGGGATATGTACACAATGGAATTTTACACAACCATAAAGAACAAAATCACATCATTTGCAAGGAAATGGAGGGAACTGGAGAACATTATGCTAAGTGAGATAAGTCTGTCAAAAAGAGTGAAAAGTCGGATGTTCTCCTTACTATGTGGAAGCTAGGGAGAATGGGACTTAGAAGGGACTACAGACAAAGAATGAGAATACTTCACTTGAGCAAGGAAGGTGACCTAACTGAGGGAGATGGGAGGGGGGAAGAGGGAAATACACTAATGCACATGATGTATATACACAAACTTATCAAAGTCAATCACTATGCTGAGCATGGAAAGGAGGGAAGGGAGAGGAAATAGGGTGGGATTTGAGGGAGGGCTAAATGAGCAATGTGTGCATGCATGCTTCTGATACACTGACACTGATCAAAATGTATAACTACAATGCACCAATAAATGAAATAAATATATTTTCCCTTTCCTTCCCAGTTCATCTCTCTTCTACCTAATATTTTATTTCCATTATCCTACCTCATTTCTCCCCTCTGAGACTTGGATCCCATAATCTTAAGAATTGATGAAGGGAAAAATCTGTCTTCTATGTCTTTTTCAATGATGACAAGGGATGAAGGCGCTGCTTAACCAGGGATCAGAAATATCATCCTACCTGACCTAAAGAAAACAGAGAGAGACTAACCTCAGTATTGAGTTGGGTTCTTTACAGTAAGGTCAGAAGCTAACATCACTGAAGGACACAACCCCAGGATCTGTAGGTGGTTTTTCTCGATGGCCCTGAAGTTTTTGTTATGCCCATTGTGCCAAGCCTCTGAGTCAATGTTCATAAGCCTGGTTATTTGGTAAACAAAACCATTCATCTGCTTTTTTGATGGTATTCCATTTGCAGTGGGCATATTACAGGAATAGAAATTCCTTTTATGGTATCCAGTGGTTCTGGACCTGAAAAACCTCAAGAAGGAATAGCTTTATAGCATTTTATAAAGACTCAGGAGATTTGGGAATCAATGCCATATTATATTTCTTCTGTGAGCCTAAAAGAAGAGGTATCATTATAAATTATAAATTAGAATTAGAATACAAGGGAGAACCAAAGTCAAAATATAGCTCATTAAATTATGTGGGTTGTCTTTTAAATGGCTCCATGAGTATGGGTCTTCTTTTACCCCAGAATATAAGCAATACACTTGCTTTTGATTATACTTTCCTGCTGGGTGTTCAAGACCAGATACTTAGCCCAATGGTAGGCAAGCAAACTTTTATAAAATTTTTGCTGTTAAGGTCAGTTAAGGCTCCTCAGGGTTACTCCTAGGGATTTATGATGCTTTACCTCTACCAGTTGTGTCATCTACCAGGATGGGTCATGGTTTACTGATCATTTGGCTTCCCTTGAAGCATAGGGGACAGTTCCTCTCCAATGACCCTCCTTTTTGCAGAGTATGTGCTGGTAGCTCCCAGTTTCTGGGGACTTCATGATCCCTCTGTTTTGGGAGGTCAGATGACTCACCAGAATTGCAGGGACCTTAGTGAAGTCTTCCCCTGGGTCCTAATATAAACTGTTTTTAAAAATAAAACAGAAGAAGTATTAGAAACTCCACACTTTAAAAAAATTGTATGAGGAGCCGGGTGTGGTGGCACACACTTGTAATCCCAGTACTTTGGGAGGCAGAGACCGGAGGATCTGGGTTCGCGGCCAGCCTCAGCTCTCTCTATCTCTCTCTCTCTCTCCCTGTCTCTTTCTCTCTCTCTCTCTCTACTTAGTGAGGCCCTCCGCAACTTTGTGAGACCCGGTTTCAAAATAAAGTATAAAAAATAGGGCCAGGGGTATAGTTCGGAGGTAGAACCCCT
>PVJS01038608.1:0-19315 GCA_004027185.1 Glis glis
CCAGGTTGGACACAGGACAGGACAAGAGAACGTGGACTAGGACACCAATCTCCTCACTAGTATTTCATTCAAACACTTGGGTTCATGACACAAAGTCTGGCATAGTGGAGTACTCTCTCCTCTAGGGGGCAGAAGCAAGCAGGGAAACGCTGGCTTCAAAGCTCTTGTTTACTTATCTTCCACTGGTTTGCTTCCTTCAAAACCCTTTCTCTTCACTGACAAACTCCCTTCCTTTCAAAGTCCTTGAAAGAAAGCTCACTATGGTCTCCCTCCCATGCAGGGACCGGACAGACAAAGACTGTCCTGGTGACTTCTAGCTCTTTCCTTAATCTGTATTGCCACAGGTTTGGGCTGGTGCAGTCCCTGTCACATGGCAATGTGAAGGCAGCTGCGTGGTACAGGGCAAAAGAGGAACCAGTCTAGGAGCCATAAGATCTGAGTTGAAGTCCTGGCTCCTCCTCCTCCTCCTCCTCCCAGGGACTCCACCCTGCCTGGTGTTAGAAGAGGATGGACCTACACCAGCAAAGGGGCTAAGAAGAGGACAGGAATCTCAGGTCTGGGGCAGGAAAACCTTAAGCTAAAGACAGAAATGAAGCCAAGCCCCTGCTAGTTCCAGATGCCACAAATAAGGCCGAGAAGAACCAATCCGGACCTCAGAACAAGACGAGAAGCCCTCCAGTGTCCCTCTGGCAAGACCAAGCCACTCAACAGACACAGCCTGAAATCATCACAGCTGATGTTCCTCATTCACGTCACATTTTCCTAGTAAATGGTGAGATAAGATGGTGGGCATTCTAACCAGCAAGCGCTTGCTGCTTCCCTTCTTGGGCCAGCAAGAACAGGCATTAGAGAACGTGCCCAGCCTGATTTACAGGATCAAGGCAGTGGTGACAGTGTGACTCGGAGTAAATTAAAGCCCTGTTTATTCATCTGTAAAATGAGATTCATATTTATACTAAAACCATATTTTGTTGTTGTTGTTGTTGTTTGTTTGTTTGTTTGTTTGTGGTACTAGGGATTGAACCCAAGGCCTCATATATGCTAGGCAAGCATTCTACCACTGAACTTGTGATCCTCCTGCCTCAGCCTCCCTAGTAAGGATTACAGGCTAAACCATGTGAGATTTCTGTAAAGATACTTGAGGAGTGTATTTATTTAAATACAACAGATTAATTTTAAAGAAGATAAAAGTGGCCATTTCAAACCACAATGCAGGGAGCCTCTGTGGAGCATCTCTTCATGAAAGCTATCTCAAGAACTGGAGGAGTATCTGTATTCTAAACTAAAATGGGCTCAAGGCAGACATATTCTGTGTCACATATGCCATTTAACTGCCATGTGCCCTCAAATAGAGGAAGAAAAACTTGGGCACTGAGTTTGAAAAATAAAACTTCAACTAAAAGCAGAAGTCTCACTTCTCCTTCTGCATATGCTGGAAACTCCACTCCCATCCCAGACCTAGCTCAGTAAGTTTCAACTGTTCCTTAGAAAAGACTTTCTGAGAAGGGCACCATTAGGTAATGTATAGAATGAATCAGAAAAAAGGGGGTGCTAAGCCGGGTGTGGTGGCGCACGCTTGTAATCCCAGTACTTTGGGAGGCGGAGACCAGAGAATCCGGGTTCGCGGTCAGCCTCAGCTTGCGCACGTGTGCGGGTGCGCGCGCACGTTCTCTCTCTCTCTCTCTCTCTCTCTCTCTCTCTCTCTGTCTCTCTCTCTCACCCTACTTAGTGAGGGTGAGAGAGAGACCCGGTCTCAAAATAAAGTATAAAAATAGGGCCGGGGGCGTAGCGCAGAGGTAGAACGCCCCTGGGTTCAATCCCCGGTACCGCAAAAAAAAAAAAAAGAAAAAAGGGAGTGCTCCACCAGTCAATTTACAGGCACTTATAGTCACTTATTGAGTACCCTTAATAAGCCAGGTTCAATAAATATAAAGCCCATAAGCAGAACACAAGATGGGCAGGATATCCTGAGTAGAAAAGGGAATTCTGAGGTCAAATTATATGAGAAATGCAAAGTCAACAAGGCTAAAATAGTTTCTTTACAAGAAGACTTCTCAGAGCCATTACTAGGTGGATATGCATTGTGACTCTCTGAGAGGGGAACAAATTATGCAGTGTTTCTCCAAGTGACTTGATCCCAGAACTCACGTTTTACTAAGTTCCCATCATTACCTTACAGAAGTACTGGGACAAGGGAAACGTGTGGTTCCTGTCCTTTGAGGAGCTTATAAGAAGCTTATAAATCTTGTTGGTGAAGTAAAGGTTATAAATGTATCACTGAATGACTGAAATGTCACATGGTACAGTATGATTTTAGGAAAATATAGGCAATCGGAAAAGCAAAGATCAGTGTGAGCTGAGACACTGGACAGGGCATTGTGGAAAAGGGATAATTTAAGCTCAGACCTAAAAACCCAGGGCAAAGGCCTGGCACATATCCAACTCTGCATTTGTTCAGCGAGGCCAACCAAGGAGGTTTTGCTGCATAACCCACATACATTTAAAATTATAAACCACTTTTTAAATGTCTCCTTTGTAAAACACAGATGATTACTAGTAATTCCTTCCAGACTAGTTTTTATTTGGAGATGATGTCAGTAATAAATATGTCAATTGCATATCAAGAGAGGTTTCTGGAGCACCCCAGACAACTTAAAAGTACTTTGTTCTCCCATATATCTACAACCCCTACTCCACAATTCCAACACCCCTAAAAACTCAGAAAACCTTAAGTTCTTTCTCCAAATCATTTTGTGGCAAAACCTTTTCTGAAACAATCCCACTCAGTGTGAATATCTATTCAATTTGCCACTGAAGTGTTAACATATTTGATTGTGGGGTGCTACCCAGGCCCCCATGGAGTGTTTTATAAATTACAGTGTATGTGGTATGTCATATTTCTAAACTCTAGAAACCTCTAAATACTGAAACACAAGGGCCTTCAGTGAGGGATTGTGGACCTCTAGTTCTTACGTATACACTAGACTCATAGTCTCTGCAAAGTAAGGGCTTGCTAAATAGCTCAGCCTCAGAGTGACTCTTATTTAAAGGGAAATTCCATTAACAATGCTAGGCTTTCAAGTGAATAACTGCTTAGTCTCAGAGGACTAGAATGCCCAGAAAAAAAAAAAAAGCCTCTTCAAAGACTTCTGGTCTTCTGCCCCCAGGAGAAAGGCATCCTTAATAGTACATGGATCCCATGAGAAGGAGGAGGAGAAGCTCCACTTCCTTGGCCTTGAGCTGACCAGAAGTATGTGTTGCTGCTTTGTCCGGACAGACCCTCCATCTGCCACCTCAGATGTCTTTGTAGCTCATGAGTAGAAGCTACAGTGGCCGCTCTGGTACCCTTGTGGAGATTTTCCTACTCCTGTTACTATAGGAAGATGCTACTGGCTCAGGTGCCTGCCCATCCCATTAAAAGAAAAAGGGGGAAAGGAAGCCAAGGAGTTCTACTCCTGTTGCCCTGTTAGAAGAGGAAATTTTCTGACTGTTAGAAAATCAGACACTGAAAATGTTAGCTGGTTAAAAAGTAGAGGAAAAATTTCAAGCTTTTCAGAAATAGAAGAGGAGAAAAAAAGAAGAGAAAAAGACTTCCTCTTAAAATCTGCAAACACCATCTTTTATTCAGGATCCTTAGACCAAGCCCCAAAGTCCAGCTGGCAGTGATGTGAGACACTTGCTTCTACATTCCTAACAAGGCCAAAGGTCTGGCATTTAGATGGCCAGTCAGGGCCCAGAACAGGCCTAGCTTTGCCAGGTCACTGACACAGATGACATGACACCAAGGACTTTTTATTTCTATCACACTGATAACATTTATGCCAACCCCTGATTAGGCCTCAAGAAGAGGTTACTGACCCCTGGAAGGATTCTTCTCAAGAATAAATCTCAAAGAGTAACCCTGCCTTTGCTAACAACCTGCCTTTTAGATCAGACTCCACCTCATTGCCTCCAGTTTGGCTTCACACAGGGTCAAACATGGTGCTTTGTACATAGCACCATGCTCAATAAACATTTATTGGACAAAGGAAAGAATAAACCTATAAATATTTAAGGACTTGCATACTCTGTGGATGAAAGTCTGATTTTTTGAGGATAGAAGGAAAAGACAGGTAGAAGAGAGTCCATTAAACTAAAGATGAAAAGGAATGGTTTTAGAGAGACAGTGATACTAGAAGAGCTTATTCATTCATTCATTCATTCATTCATTTATTCGCCCAACAAATATTCATTGAGCACCTGTGTGAGGGGTACCATTCCAGGTATGGAAGACACATAGAAAAAGAGATGGATAAACTCCTCCATCCACCTTTATGGAATTCGCATTAAAGCAAAGTGGCTAAAAACATGGGTTTTGGAGGCAAGCATTCGAATCCCAGCTCTATCAGTGCTAGAGAAGGTAGGAAAATAGTTCACTGCTTAGCCTGTTCACCTTGAAAATGGAGGTAATAGTACCTATCTTACTATAATTTATGAGGATTCATGCAAAGTGATTAACAAAGTACCTGGTATATAGTCAATTTTTTTTGGTACTGGGGACTGAATCCAGGGGCATTCTACCTCCAAGCTATACTCCCATCCCTATTTTATTTTATTTTTTTAGTTTGAAACAGGGTGTCACCAAGTTGCTGAGGCTGTTCTCCTGTCTCAGCCTCCCAAGTAGTGGTGTGGCCAATTTTTAATAAATCACATACTCGGATCACCACCGCCCTCATCCCATCGTGTTACTGCTAGTTCTTTCAGAACCCTTGTTTCAGTTGCAAATGATCTTGTGTGCTTGTTTATTACCCAACTCCTGTCCTTCTCCCAATGTTCAACATTAAAGTTGGCAAAGATAGCCAGGCATGGTGGCGCACGCTTGTAATCCCAGTACTTTGGGAGGCGGAGACCGGAGGATCCAGGTTCGCGGCCAGCCTCAGCTCTTGCTCTCTCTCTCTCTCTCTCTCTCTCTGTCTCTCTGTCTCTATCCCTAGTGAGGCCCTCCACAACTTCGTGAGACCCAGTTTCAAAATAAAGTATAAAAAATAGGGCCAGGAGTGTAGCGCGGAGGTAGAACGCCCCTGCGTTCAATCCCCGGTACCGCAAAAAAAAAAAAAAGAAAGGTTGTCAAAGATAACTAGACAGAGGAAACCCCACATAATTACTCTCGATGAAGCACCCAACAGCTGATACGATGGAAAGGAAATGAAGAGTGCTGTACCCGATAATGACACTGTCTACCACAACTGGATGCAGGGCCTAGAGTTGCCGGAAAATCCCCAGGAAGGAAGTGGGGAAACGAAGAAGTGGGGGTCTAGAGAGAGCGTGTGAAGAGGAGGCTGTGTCCTTCTGCTTCATCATAATTAACACTCTCCTGTGGCTCTGAGTCTCAACTAAGCGAATAAGTGGGCTCAGGACCCCTCGGCTGACGATAAGCACATCACCACTTGAGTAGAAGTGTGTTGTCTTGTTTTTTACCTGTTGATTAGCCACTTGTGCCTGGGGGGTTAACAGTGGCCACGGGCCCAATTACTAGTTTTGTTCCCAGAGGCGGGGAGGCCTTGAGTCAAAAGCGCCTTGGTCCTGGGGGAAGGGCAGCGGTGAGCACCTGGAGCACTTACTGTGCAGGCACACTCCAGCCCGCACTCCACCTGCCAGGTGTGGAGCCTGAAGAACTCTACTGACCAGGAAGGATTTGCAGCCTGCAGCTACCCTCTGATTCTTGGGGCTCACACACAGACTCAGCAACAGCCATGGGGCAGGAAATAGATGTACCAATGCACCCGAGGCCAATACCCGCTCACGCCTCACGCCAACGACAGTGCCCCAAGCTCTACCTCCAATCCACCCTCCTCGGCCACCTTTCTCTCTTACTGGGTCTCTGCTCCCCACCCCCACCCCACCACCCAGCTTTTGCTCTTAGACATTCCTTCTCTGCCAATCCCATTCAGACTGGTGACTGGTAGGAGTGGTCTGCCCAGTTTTCCACTGGGGTGTTTCCCCAAGAATTTGCCCCTTCTCGAGTGACTGCCTCCATCCCAGTGTTCCACAGCCCATGGGAACCCAGTGCAGGCCCCAAGCCCTCAGTTCCCTGATCTCTCACCTGCCCGAGATCACACTCCACATAGCAAGGACAAACCCATGGCGAGTGCTTGTTTAGTGGTTTGCAACTCAAATTAAACAAAAATGAGAAAATAATGTTAGCCAGCACTCGTACATACTTACAGTGTTCCAGGCACTATTCTAAACCCTTTGCAATAATGAACACACTCAATCTGTCCCAGCACCCTATGAGGTAGGTCCTGTTAGAAACCCACTTTACAGCAGAGAAACTGAGCCTTTAAAAGGGTAAGAAAACTGCCCAAGGTCACAATCTAGGACATGGCAGGGCCACAGTTCAAACCCACGCAATCATTCCAGAGCCCAGCTCCGACCACACGCCTATGGTGCAGAAAAATACAAATATCCATTTAGTCCCTGCCCACAAAAGACCCACAACTCAGCAATGGAAGCAAGCACAAACACCGGGGTTTAGCCACAAATACCTGAGTTTTTCAATGCAATAGCAGGACATAACTTTATGACCATCATATATATATAATAGAGCATCATATGCAGTTGGGAAATTTTCTGCTGATGAATTAAATAAGACTGATTACAACCACAAGTAAAGGAAAATCACATAATCTCTTTTAAAACAAGAAGCAGCTAGAGAAGTTATTTTCCTCTTCCTCTGTTTCAGGCTGCTTTCTCACTGCTATAATCCAAAACAACCTGACCACAACAACATAGAGGAAGGAAGATTTATTTTCTCACAGTTCTAGAGATTTCAGGGGTTCCGTCCATGGTAGGTGGGGTTACATTGGGAGAGCTCAGGGCATGGCAGCCAGAGCAGAGAGTGGAAGAGAGCACATCATGGAGGCCAGAAGCAAGAGAGAATAAGCAAGGGGATTCCAGGACACAACCACAGTGCCTAAGGCCACACCTTCAGGGACCAACCTCCTCCAGCCACACCCCACCTACCTAGGTTACAACCCAATAAATCCATTAAAATGGATTTTTTTTTTTTTGCGCGCGCGCGCATGTGTGTGTGTGTGTGTGTGTGTGTGTGTGTGTGTGTTTTACTGGGGATTGAACCCAGAATGTTCTCCCCTTGAGCTACACCCTTGGCCCTACTTTCTTTCTTTCTTTTTTTTTTTTTTTGCGGTACTGGGGATTGAACCCAGGGGCATTCTACCTCCGAGCTATACCCACAGCCCTATTTTTTATTCTTTATTTGGAAACAGGGTCTCACTAAGTTGTGGAGGGCCTCACTAAGTAGCTGAGGCTGGCCACAAACCCGGATCCTCCAGTCTCAGCCTCCCAAGTACTGGGATTACAAGCATGTGCCACCATGCCCGGCTCCTACTTTATTTCTTATTTTGAAACAGGGTCTCACTTTGTTACCACACACTAGCTGTGAACCTGCAATCCTTCTGACTCAGCCTCCCAAGTACTAAGATTACAGGCATGCACCACCACACCCTGCTATTTTCCTCATTTTTATGTGGACACTAATAGCTAAGAAGAAAAGGACACTTATCTATAGTGGAGGAGACATTTCTTATATCTAACCAAAAATAGAACATGAGGAAGCAGGATCATATCCGAAACTGGGGGAAATTCAGTTTTGCATTTGCTAATTTGACCTTCTCCTGGACTCTTTTTTCATAAAACTTCCCATGGTAACATTTTAAGTGGGCCTAAAAGAGAGTTCTGACTCATTCTAAGAGAATGTTGAGCAGCTGGAAAACGTGGAACTACAATGATTGATCCTCCCAAGGAAGGATAAATAATTGAAGAGCACATTATTCCACATATCCAGGCTCTTCTCGTTCTCTTCTGATGCATCATCAGTGACTCAGTTTGACATCCAACAGCTGAGCTAAAGAATCAATGCAGATCCACCTGATGGTGACACACAGGTAGATCAACAGCAAAGTAAAGGTCACAGGCCTAAGCGACACATGCCTCAGATAATATCAAAGTCCTCTAAGGGAACACACACTTATCATCTTTTTCATGTCCCCGAGGAAAGCTTTCATAGTCCAGGTGAAGTGATGGGACATCTGATAATATTGAAAGCCAGAATGCCTCCCATTAAAAATGTCCCTTGGATCCTAAGACTCCTCCCTGTCACAGCATCCAGGATGGAAAGGCGAAACTGAAGCACCAACTTTCACAACTTAAACTTTGGTGCCAGAGACAATGCTGTGTGTCCCCCAAATTCCCTTCATTTTCCTCCTGACACACAGCTAGATTACTGTATCCATGTCCTAACTGGGCCACGTGATTTGAGTTTTGACCAGAAGAATAAGGGTGGAAATGATACACATCCCTTTCAGGCCTGGTCTCTAAAATCTGGGATGAGACCCTCCATACATTCTCTCTTCCTTCATCACCAGACAGATACAGAGGACCCTGAAGAAGACTCCAAGGCCTTGGACGATGATGGAGCCATGGAATGACCACACAGAGCAAAGCTCCCTCAGCCTAATCCACACTAGACTATGATAAGAGTGAGAGACAAATGTCACAGCCCAGTGAGCTTAGTTATAGCCCTGATGAATACAACTTGTCTGTGCCATGACCTCTCTGTGGGGCATCAGTTAATCTGCTGTTTCTATACCTACCTGTGTCATTGCCAATGCAATCGATTATCAAGCAGATCCCAAGGGGTTTGCTCTCCATCTTGTATCTCTCCTCTGATATGTGCTGGAAAGAAAGGCAGGGATTATTAAAGACTGGTTGCTGCTCTGTCCCCACAAGACCCCACTCCAATGCCATCTCTTCTTCTGGATTTCCTTCAACATCCCCTTGGCAGGTGAGCCACTCAATAGATACAGCCTGAAGTCATTATAGCTATATTTTCCATTAATATCAAAATTTTCCTCTATTAGGGTAATGTGCTTAAGACAAACAAGCTATTTCAGTTTTTACTTTTTTTTGGTGATATTGGTGATTGAACCCAGGGGTGTTCTACCACTGAGCTATACACCCCCAGCCCTTTTTATTTTTTTATTTTGAAACAGGGTCTAGCTAAGTTGCTAAGGCTGGCTTCAAACTTATGATCCTCCTGTCTCAGTCTCTCAAGTACTGGGATTACAGGTGTGCGCCACTGAGCCTGGCTCAGTTTTCACTTAATTTAAATGAAAACTAGAGTCTCTTTACATGTGTCTTAGCTTTGCAGAATAAAGATCATTTGAAGCACAAAAGAGAAGAGATGGGTCATATGTCTCCACAGTAACTTAAAGTAGAAACAAGTGACGTCTTTCTAAACCAGTACAAATGGAGGCTTTCTCTTGCCATGTCTTAAGGAGGAGAAAAATCACCCCAAGAACAAAGCCAAAGCAAGTCAAGTTCCGTAGGTTCCGTGTAGTGTCATCGCCTACTTATGCGTTCAGCAATCGCTCAGCTGAGATGGGAGCTGCCACTTTGGAATTTCACTAATGCCATCCACTTGAACATTTTTCTCTTTGCTACATTCAAGGTTCCTTGGCAAACCAGTTCTCGAGAAAACAACACTCAGGGCATTCCATTGTTGCAAAGAATTCTTTATGGACAGGTATTTTTTTAAAAGACGTCAGTGTTCTCTGCAGATACTGTGCATACAATACAATACCAAATCAGATAATTTATTCTGTACCTGAGACAAAAAAGCTCCTGATTCCTGAACAGATGTCTTCACCCGTTCTCCTGGGGGATGAGAGAGAAATCGTTTTACAAAGCGTTAGGAGAACTAAACCCACCCCCATTGCTGGCTGAGTTTCTTTATATGACAACTGTTCTCTTTGCCTGTTTTCTTCAACTGTCTCTCTCCAGCTATAATCAGCCCCAAAGTTCCAGCCTCACACTGAAGAACATGGCTGATAACTCAAGTGCCCGTGCTACACAAGGACAAGGTAGGAAAACTGCTTAAATAGCGAGCGAAAGAATCCTGTCCTTTCCCTTCTTCAGGAAGACAGTGGCCAGCAAGTTTTTAACCTGATAAGGAGAATTCAGTAATCTCATTGCACAACAATATTGATAGTTTTCCTACATGTTCTGAAACTGCCTACAACACCTAAAGGGAACAGCCTTAGAAAGTGCAGAAAAGGAAACACATATGTTTGCTAATTAACAAAACAGATAGTCAATGGTTTCATAGTCCAGTGATATTGGGCGGTCATTAATAAAATGTCAATAGAGGATAGTGAGCCTGGTAAATGTAGATAAGCTTATAGCAAATTTTCCTAGACAAAAATGACACAGCCCACAGAGGTGAAGGAGCCACCAGTTTTGAAGCCATTAGGGGCTGGCTCACAGCCTAGCTCTGTCACTGACAGGCTCTGTGATCTTAGGCAAGGTACTTCCTTGTCTAAGGGCCTTATTAGTCTCTAAGCTAAAATACTTATATCTATCTTACAAGATTGTTGCAGAATAAGAAATAAGGTCTAAAGATAAGCAAAGAAAATACTAGTATTAAGATTTGAAGGAAATGTGCACTTTCAAATGCTAATTACTATATAAATCAAAATAGGACAACTAGAATATCCTTTAAGCCACCATTCTCCTTCTAGAAGTTTTAAGGAAATTAAATAGAGTATGAATGCAAACATGTATATCAAAGATATTTACCAAGCTGGGTGTGGTGGTGCATGCCTGTAATCCCAGCACTTGGGAGGCTGAGACAGGAGGATCGCAGGTTCAGGGACAGTCTCAGCAATGTAGCAAGACTCTCAGCAACCTAGCAAGACCATGTTTCAAAACAAAAAATTAAAAAAGGGCTGGTGATGTACTCAGAGGTAGAATACCCCTGGGTTCAATCCCCAGTACCACCAATATATATATTTACCAAATGCCTGTTTATAATGGTTCCTACCTAGGAAGTACCTAAAAGTTCAACAAAGTGAAACTCATTAAATCAATTGTGGTACATATAGTGGAATACTATGCAATGTTTAAAAGGATAAGAGAACTCTTTATGTATTTGACATGAAAAGATATGCAGGATATATTAAGTAAAAATGGATTATTAAATAATATGATTAAATAATATTGATTCTGTGTTCTTTCTATTATTTATTTATTTATTTATGTTTGGTACTGGGGATTGAACTTGGGGCATTCTATCTCTGTGCTACATCCCCCACCCTTTTTATTTTTTTATTTTGAAACAGGGTCTCGCTATGTTGCTGAGGCTGGCCTCAAACCTGCGATCCTCCTGTCTCCGCCTCCCAAGTACTGGGATTACAAGTGTGCGCCACCACGCTCAGCTGATTGCGTGCTTGTAAGATATTATATGCATATTTGACTTTCATACAGTTGGCCTTCCATATCCATGGGTGCTACATCTGTGGATCAACTAAAGGATGAAAAATATTTGGGGAAAAAAACCTGCAACTGTACTGAACATGCACAAGCAATGTTTTCTTATCACTGTTTTCTAAACAATCCAGTATAGAAACTATTTACATAGCATTTACATTGTATTGGGTATTTATATGTAATCTAGAGATGACTTAAAGTATAGGAGAAGATGTGCATAAGTTATATGCAAATATTACACTATTTTGTAAAAGGGATTTGTGCATCTGCAGATTTTGGTATCCACAGAGGGTCCTGGAACCAATCCCTCAAAGTTAGCAAGGGACAACTGTATATGCTTAACCATAAGAGTCTAGAGATACATGAATTAAACATTAACAGTGGCTATCACCGTTTGGAATTAAGAGGAAATTTCACTTTGTTGTTTTATATTTTTAATTTTTTTATTTTTTGGAACTAGGATTAGACCCAGGAGCATTCTACCTATGAGCAAAAACCCCCAGCTCTTTTTATTTTCAATTCTGAAACAAGTTCTCACTAAGTTGCTGAGTCTGGCCTCAAACTTGGGATCCTCCTGTCTCAGAGCCTCCCAAGTACTGGGATCACAGACATGCACCACCACACCTGGCTCATTGTTTGTTTTAACAGAACAAACAAATGGAAAAAAAAACTCAACAAAACAATCTATATGATATGCCTATCCTAGTTGAAAGCCTTTAACAAGAGCTTAATAAATTGTAGTTATTTCCACCATCATGATCTTTCAGTTAAAATCTATTTGGAAGTCAAATCAATATGGACACTTGGTTTGGTTATTTTAAACTTCTATTAGACTAAGACTAACTTACCAGAATGCTTTTTCTTTTATGAGTACATAAACCAAGTCCAGGCAGAGCAGGTGAGTAGCTCTCCTAACAGGGTCACCAGGGGTGTTGGGAGTCTGGCTTATCTCACCTGTCTGTGATCAGGGAGCGCACTGGGAGGAACATTATTTATTTTTAATTCCTAGGCATGTCTACCAGGTCTCCTATCTTCCCTAGCCTTCAAAATGCTGATTCCTACTACCTCATCAGTGTTTAAAGAAACATGATGTTGCTGCAGGAATTAATTTGCTTCTCCACAGCCTTTGCTGGAGAGCAGAACACTAGGTGGAGAACTGCAGGCGTGAGCCACACCATATGGCCAATTTGGCCAAAATGCTTCTCAGTTTCCAGGTGCACACAGCATGTTGGGTGAGTCATAAAGCACTGGCAAGGGGCCTGCCATACAGAGAAGGCTTCCATCAGCTGCCACCCACTCCAAACACTCATCGCCCCTCACTGCACAGGGCAAACTGCAAGCTCCTTGGAGAGCACTGTGGACCAGCACCCAGCTGCTTCGTCAGTGCAAGCCTGAGGCCAAGGCCTCACTTCAGGGAGCCCTAAGACAAGCAAAGGAATAAACTACTCAAAAATGATGTTATGGAGCCGGGTGCATTGGCACACACCTGTAATCCCAGCCATTTAGGAGGCTGAGGTAGGAGGATCGTAAATTCAAGGCCAGCATGAGTAACTTAGTGAGATGCTATCTCAAAAAATAAAATTAAAAATGGCTATGGATGTAGCTCAGTAGGAGAAAACTTGCCTGGCATGTGTGAGGTCCTAAATTCAATCCCTGGTACCACACACACACACACACACACGCACACACACACACGCACGCACATGCACACGCACACAGAATGATGGTATGGGATCAAGTGCTGATGTTTAAAAGAGAACGAAAACCACATGGGTTGAAATGACCAATTTGTTTGTGTTTTGCTGTGTGTGTGTGTGTGTGTGTGTGTGTGTGTGTGTTAATGGGGATTGAACCTGGGAGCATTCTACCTCTGAGCTACACCCCCAGCCCTATTTTATTTTTTATTTTTATTTTTGAAACAGGGTCTAAGTTGCTGAGGGCCTCACTAAGTTGCTGCGGCTGGTCTTGAATCTGCGACCCTCCTGTCTCAGCCTCCCAAGTACTGGAATTACAGATATGCACCACCACACCCAGCTGAAATGACCAGTTTTGTTTTGTTTGTTTTTTACTGCACTTTTTTCTTTCTTTCCTTTTAGGGAGGGAAAATGTCTTCTGTAAGGTATCCAGATTTATTAAATGGGCTATAAACCAATAAACTGTTAATGGTTCTTCCTACTGCTAGATATTTGGGTTTACATGGCTTATGATCATATCTGGATTACTGTTTAATAAGGCCTGGTTATAGCTCCATTTCAGATACATAAATGTCACAAAGTCAAGACTATGCCCCTGATAGAGTAAGACAGTATTCAAATTTAAATGAGCTAACTCAATGGGTAACTACAAATGCCAGAGAATGCATTTTAAGAGTTTAACTCTTCTTGAGAGCATAATTAGAATAGGTAGATAAAGGAAACTGACAACTCTAAAAATGCAACACTTTGTATTTGAATTATCAAGCATTTATAAAGAATGAATAGAAAGAAAAGTTGGTCTTACTTGGGAGGTGTGCCACAAGTCCTTGTACTTTACCTCTCCCATTCTGGAGCTTCAAATAGAAAGAAAAAGGTCACTCTGTTAGTTAGGGGCACACTAATGTTATACCTCTTTAAATAGCTCAATAAGATTCTTACCCAGGAAAAAAAAATATCACCTTCACAGTTATCTAAAGAAGAATAACAAGATCCATTAACTCCATAAATCCCTTGTTATGTTGTCAAAGAACAAGACAACTCTTTCAAAGAAAACAAAAATATGATGAAACTGTAAATATGCTAAACTAGCATATTAAAATGTTTCAAAATAGCTCAATAAAACCAGATGTTTATAGTACTGTATAGTTGCTATAATAGTTCAATTTAGAATAAGCTGTTGGAATATAAGCTTGACCTTTAACATAGGGGCAAAGTCCAACGTGGATAGGTGCACAAGCCGTCTAGGCCAGACACACTTGGCTATGAATCATGTTGTCAGTTAACAGGTGTGTAGCCTTCAGCAAGTTATGTAACCTCTCTATGTCTGTCTCTGCATCTGCAACTTGAAGACAATAATAGTACCTACCTTATAGATTTTTTGTAACAATTAAATACACATAAGCACTTTGCACAGTGTTGAGTACAGCAAAGTACTAAATAAATATTCAATGATTGCTTTTCTATAATTGCTTAGCTGCACATAAGCCACATGTGGGCCTGATTCTTGATAATCAAGAATTCTTGACAAACCACTTCTGAGGGATAGGGCAGGATTAATCTGAGAATGAAACACTGAACCAATCCTTTCTCTTTGGAGATGACAGGTCCTGTGTAAGGTCCACATATCACACACTGTCAACCATCTGATACGCTCAGCTTTCTACCTCTGAGCTACACCCATAGCCCTATTTTGTTGTTGTTGTTGTTTGCATTTCTTTTTTTGTAACAGGGTCTTGTTAAGTTGCTGAGGGCCTTGTTAAGTTGCTGAGGCTGGCCTCAAACCTGTGATTCTCCTGTCTCAGTCTCCCAAGTACCAGGATTACAGGCATGCACCACCACACCTGGTTCAAACAGTTCTCTGAAGCTATTCTAGCCAAAAGAGAGAAGTACACTATCTGTTAAGTTGTATCTGTAGCTAAATATGTTGTCTGAATTAAATAAGGACATTTAAGTTGCTTTTTTTCAAAAAGAATCCATGACTTTGCCAAAGGCTGATCATATTAGAAACTGGCCCCCCATATGGATGTACATTCACTTTTACATCCTACGAAAGAGATCAAATCAAAGCTAGAGTTTTAAAGCATTATACTGTAGAATCATACAACTGTGTGTGTATGTGTGTGTGTGTGTGTGTGTGTGTGTGTGTGTGTGTGTATGTGTGTTACTTGGGATTGAACCCAGGGGCATTCTACCTTAGATCTACACCCCCAGCCCTATTTTTTATTTTTATTTTGGAACAGGGTTTTGCTAGGTTGATAAAGTCTCCCTACTTGATGAGGCTGTCCTCGAACCTGCGATCTTCCTGTCTTAGCCTCCCAAATACTAGGATTACAGGCATGCACCACCACACCCAGCTACAACTTTTTTATTCTGCAATACCTTTGTGCCCTGGGTCAGTTAATGCCATTGGAATTTTTGAAACATTTTCAAAGTCTTATATGAGTTAACATCTACATATTTAGATCCTAAGTCTTCTAAGAAAGTTACCAAATACGCTTGTCATAGTGTCTGCTTACTAACTGAACAAATGATATAGGTCACATATTAAATATATCAAGTTTAAGGAGAAATTGATGCACAAAGTATAGTGGTTCCCAACAGGCTACAAAGACAGTGAATATACTTATCTTCATTTGCAAAATAGGAATACAATAGTAAAATATTATTAGGATTTTAACTAAGAGTGACAGTATCACTTATATCAGATAGACAATAGCAGAGAAATCTCAAAAAATCTGGATCTGAATCCTAAATCTGCTTTGTCACGTGATTTGGCATCAGAGACTAAGGACAAAAATGAAAGCTATATTTAAGCTATGTCATGACTGTAGTTTATTAGATATACCACAGGGTAGCAGGAGGAGCATGGACTGGGTCATCTGCTAGTAGGTGGAGGTGTACAATCATTTATTGTTCTTTACCTAAGTTTCCTTACTTTGTTCAATGAGTAGGTGGGATAGTGCTATCCTTAGCATCCACTTTAGCTCTGAAATTCTGTTGTTCACTGGTATCTCTTAAGGCTCAAAGTCTCCCAGAAACTACTTACATGATAGGAGTAGTTAATGTTTTCATCACATGCTTTCATGAAAGCATTTGTAATTTAACTATGAAAGTGCATTCTGGCCTAAGTCCTCACTACAGATTCCACATAACTTTATAAAGAGGTGAGGATAAGATTACATACACCAAGGTTCTTCTCAAGATAAAAGATAACCAAAGAACAACTCTGATGACACCTGTACAACCTACTAACAGAAGAACTTTAAGTGACTGTGTGATATTTATGTTCATGGACCAAAAAAAATCTTTTATCACTTAATAACAAACAACTTTTGTTAAAATTATTAGGATAATTTCAGTAAAAAAAAACAAAGGCACAGAGAGGTAAATACAAATATATTTATTTTTCAGTCCACATGGACTATCTCTGGATGGTTACAGAAGAAACTGGTTAACAAAAGCTTCCTCTAGAGAAAGGAACTTGGAGGCAATATTATAGGGTAGGAAGAAAACATACATTTATTTATTTATTTATTTATTTATTTATTTATTTATTTACTTATTTTGCAGTACCGGTGATTGAACCCAGGGGCATTATACCTCTGCGCTACACCCCTGGCCCTATTTTTTATACTTTATTTTGAAACCGGGTCTCACGAAGTTGCAGAGGGCCTCACTAAGTAGAGAGAGAGAGTGAGAGACAGGGAGAGAGTGAGGGAGAGAGAGCTGAGGTTGGCCGTGAACCCGGATCCTCCAGTCTCCGCCTCCCAGAGTACTGGGATTACAAGCGTGCGCCACCACGCCCGGCCCAAAAACATACATTTAAAGCCTCTTTTAGTACATTTGAATTTTTTGTCCACAGGCATGTCCTCTTTTATTATAAAATCCCCTTCTATTTACATAGTTAAGTTTTCAACAGAACAAATAAACAATGAAAAATGTCCAATTGTACATATAAACACAAAGGCTAACACTCATGGAAAAGAGACTAGAAAGAAATATTCCAAAATAGTAACAGTGGTTGTTTTTAGGTAGCAGGATGTAGGTAATTTATTCTCCTCCTTATATATTTCTCTGTGTTCTTCAAATAGCTCAGTGAACATTTTTTAGCTTTATAATCATAAGATGTTATACAATTTTTTTAAAAAGAGGGACCCCTTTATTACATATTTATAAAACAATAGTATAGTTTATATTAAAAATGGGACAAAATTTTTTATTTTTGGTATCTTATATTTTGCATTCATTTTTTCCATCATCTTTACAATGTTTTATAAGTTGCTTTTTGTTATCCAATGTGTTCTCCTGCAACCTCTACCCCACAAAAGTACACATGAATGAATAAACTAGCCAATAGGTTCTTGTGAGACACATTATCAGAGAAATTAAATTAATCATATAACTCATGAATAAAGATTGAGCTTTCAAAGAAATATAAAATCAAAAGCATCTGAAACATAATTTAATCTTTTCTGCTGATTCAGAAGGCACCTGAAGACGGTGTTGTGCCACTCTCCTCAGGCTGTGTGTTAAGGTGCCTGTAACAGAATTCTGCTCAGCGGAATTTTGGGGGGGTTAAAAAAGTCTTATACGTAGTTCACAGAGTATGAAATAACTACAGATATAATACAGGAATTTTGATGTGTACATCTACACTCAATGAGGCCACAATTGACAATATGCTAAAAAATTTTCAAAAATTTAAGTTACAAAATGAGTATTTTCAACACATTTAATAATGGCTACTTATTTGAAACTATCACTTCATTTTTGGTGACCAAATTGTATTTGACCATAATTAAAGAACAAGTAACTTTTAAATAACATTTTAAAAACATTGTTACAACTATCTGTTACATTGAAAGTCATGTACAGGTTTTAAAGGACAGTGAGGTTTTTTCAAAGCTACTTTTTGCAAAGGCTTTCAATCTACCTTAATGTAAATCAATTTAAAACTTAAAGAAAAGTCTATCCACATGCTTGCAGAGGTGAGATCAACGCTGATCACATGTCTGCCTAATAACAAGCATTCCTGCTCATCACTGAGCCAGTATTATCTGATTATCCCGACAACTATTATCACAGAGCCACATGTATATATTCAGATATGACTGATTCGACTAATCAACTGCAGACACAGAAATGCTCAACTTAAGAAGGCTAAAACAAAGGACAACTAGAAATGGCTGAATCACTGTACCTGTTAGAGGCAACCTTAAATCTGAATTTTGCTATATACAATTTGGTACTTTTGGATTCAGTAGTTGGGGTAAAAATTTTTTTTTCTGTATTCAAACGTATCTATAGAATGTCAATAAAAAATGTGTGAATATATACATTTAATATACACACATACTCACATGTCTAGGAACCAGCACCTAACCACATTCCCATTTCTCACTAATGACCCAAAGAATCAATTATGACTTTAAGACCAGCTTAGATTCTATAAGGCTATAACAACAGATGGCTAAAGAGGTCAAACACAAGCACCCACACTTGGGCTGGATTAAATTGTTTCTCCTCATGATTTCTGACAAGTAGTAATACCATTTACATAACAACTATATGGCAATAACTTAGAATTGAGAGTATAAAACCATGAACATGGAACCTCCCTCACTGTTCTAACAGCACTCTTTCCTTCCTTCCACTTCCCACTGACTGATAAAAGGGCACACCAAGCTAGACCACTGCACTGTACAAATGATCTTTACTCTTAGTCTAAACAAACATGAGTTAAAACATTCTGAAACTCAAAGGGGTTCTCCTGGCTTACGTGCATGTCTGCCTTGTCATGTCATAGCTCCATAATTTGCTTTGTTATGATTTGAATGTATCCCCCCAAATTCATGTTTTGGAGACTTAACTCCAAATGCAACAGTGCTGGGAAGTGGGGCCAAATAAGAGGCGATTAGGTCATGAGGGTTCTGTTCTGATGAGTGGATTAATGGTGTTATTATCACAGGAGTAGGCTAGTTATCCAGAGAGTAGATTTGTTACAGAAATTAATTCAAGGGCTGGGATTGTAGCTCAGTGGTAAAGAGCTTGCCTCACATGCAAGAGGCCCTGGGTTTGCTCTCCAGCTCTGCAAAAACCAACAACAACAACAAAAACAAAAATTGAGTTCAGCCGGGCGTGGTGGCACATGCTTGTAATCCCAGTACTTTGGGAGGCAAAGACCGGAGGATCCGGGTTCGCGGCCAGCCTCCTCAGCTCTTTCTCTCTCTCTCCTCTCCTCTCCTCTCCTCTCCTCTCCTCTCCTCTTCTCTCTCTCTCTCTCTCTCTCTCTCTCT
>PVJS01038609.1:0-19315 GCA_004027185.1 Glis glis
GAAAAAAAAAAAAAAAAAAAAAAAAAAAGAGGTTGTTCATCAGCTTAGTATGGAAATGTATTACTAATGGAAATAAGACTTTAAAAACATCAATCCCAAACTAGGTAGAAAATTCCTTCCTATACTTTAAAAAAAAAGAATATGCTGAAGTGTGTAAATATTATGACAAAATGAAGGGGTGAAGTGCACCTTAAAATAAATCTTAGATCTTAGTAGCAGTGCACTTTCTCTGTGTCTATTAGGAAGAAAAATGTCGAGCACTGATAGGCTAAGGGCAAGGAGCTGATGGTTACACTACGGTGTGAAGCAGCTCCGGTTCTCCTACTAATTCCCTCGAGTGGCTAGAACAACTCTCAGTTAGAGAAACACTGGTTCAAGAACAGGAGGTGATAGTAAGAAAATTTCTTCAGACCATTTCCATTCTGTCTCTACTTTAGTGGTTTATCTTCATTTCCTGCCTCTTTCCCTTCCCTACCTATCTTCATGCTGCTTTAGTTGAAAAACATATTTATGGTTATTGGGGGGGGTCAAGCTTGCATTTCTTGCCTTGTTTATTTTTAAATATTTGGCACTCGATCAACAGAATCCCTGGTTTTACTCATTTTACCTTTTTAATATACACACCCCTTCCTCAAATCTAAAGTGAGTCTCTTTCACCCACTTAAACATTTTACTTAGATGTGTGTGTGTGGGGGATAGTGGGAACTGAACCCAGAGGCATTCTACCTAAGAACCACACCCCCAGCCCTATTTTATTTTTTATTTGAAAACAGGGTCTCACTAAGTTGCTGAGGGCCTTGCTAAGTTACTGAGGCTGGCCGCAAACCTGCCATCTTCCTGTCTCAGCTTTTCAAGTACTGGGATTACAGAAGAGCAGCACTGTGCCTAGCTTTACTTAGAGTTTTAAAAGTTATATTTATTTCTTGGTTGAAAATAGATATTCCATCTTTAAAGTGCCTTTACAGCTGGGCACGGTGGTACATACCTGTAATCTCCCAGTACTTGGGAGGCTGAGACAGGAGGATCGCAGGTTTGAGGCCAGCTTCAACAACTTAGCAAGACTCCCAGCAACTTAGCCAGGACCCTATTTCTAAAAAGATAAACAAAATGCCTTTATGATTTCTTGCTTCTAAACTTGTTTTTTAAATAAAAGTTTTGTTTGGAATAAGATTTTGTTTAGGTAATTCTGTGACATCATTTATTTTTGGTTCTTTTTCGGTGGCAGCATAACATTGTGTTACTAATGCCTCATCAGATATCTTTGTTCTGGAAGCTTCCAGGTACTCCTTGTCACAGTGGCTCTGCCACTTGCTGAGTGTTATCAGTCCTCAGGCTTTGCTGGAGAGGAGGGTTGGGAGCTAGAAAGCCTATGTAACCTGTTATCCAGTTTGATAGACAAAACACACATACAAATAGATACCAAGCATTGTTTTTCAAACTTTTTTGACCACTGGGAAATAGACATTATGAAATATGTTTTATGTTGTGACCCAATTTGTCTCTTCCCTACCTCTCTCCCTGTCTGGGAGAAGCAAAATTTCTTGAAACCAGATTTACCTTACTATATGTAATGTCCTCATATTTCTATTCAATTTCTTTATTTAATCTGCTGGTCAAAGGCTATCAAAACTTCAGAACAAGCCGGGCATGGTGGCGCATGCTTGTAATCCCAGTACTTTGGGAGGCGGAGACTGGAGGATCCGGGTTCGAGGCCAGCCTCAGCTCGCTCTCTCTCTCTCTCTCTCTCTCTCTCTCTCTCTCTCCTTAGTGAGGTCCTCCGCAACTTCGTGAGACCCGGTTTCAAAATAAAGTATAAAAAAATAGGGCTGGGGGTGTAGCGCGGAGGTAGAACGCCCCTGGGTTCAATCCCCAGTACCGCAAAAAAAAAAAAATAAATAAATAAAACTTCAGAACAAGCCGGGTGTGGTTGCGCATACCTGTAATCCCAGTACTTGGGAGGCTAAAACAGGAGGACCATAGTTTCAAGGATAGCCTCAGTAAATAGTGAGACTCTCATCAACCTAGCAAGATCCTTTTTCAAAATAAAAATAAAATAGGGCTGGGGGTGTAACTTGGACTTAGAGTGCCTCTGGATTCAATCCCTAGTACTACAAACAAACAGCTTTAGAACAGCCGGGTGTGGTGGCTCATGCCTGTAATCTCAGTACTTGGGAGGTAGTACAAAAGGATTGCTGGTTTGAGTTGAGCCTCAGCAGTTTAGCAAGACCCCCAGCAACTTACTGAGACCCTGTTTCAAAATTTAAAAAATAAAATGAAAGCTGGGCGTGGTGGCACAGGCCTGTAATCCCATTACTTGAGGGGCTGAGACAGGATGATCTCAGGTTTGAAGCCAGCCTCGGTAATTTAGCGAGACCCTGTTTCAAAATAAAAATAAAAAGGGCTGGGGGTGTAGTTTGGAGGTAGACTGCTCCTGGGTTCAATCCCCAGTACCAAATAAAATAAAATAAGATAGACTGGGGATGTAGCTCAGAGGTAAAACACCCCTGGGTTCAATCCCCAGTATCACAACAAATAAACACCAACTACAACAACGTCAGAGCAATGTACAGGGACAAGGGAAAATATGGTCCAAATTCTAAGTGTGAAATGGTAGAACCACTTCTCCTTGCCTTCTTAGGAACACCTTCTCCAGCATCTCGTGTCCCTTCTCTGATTCCTTTTGCACACATGATTGGTATTCCACAGCTGTACTGACTTACATTGTTGGCAAACTTCAACAACTTGAACCATCGGTTACTAAGGAGGATATTTAGAAGTGAAAAAAAGGTTCAGAAGCATTGAAAATGCTACCACAGGGCTCAGCACTTCTTCTGAAAGAGGGGAAGCTAATCCTAGTAAGTGGGCTATGTGTGGGTGGAGCTCAGTGGTAGAGCACTTGCCTAGTATGCATGAGGCCCTGGGTTCAATCCCTAGCATAACAATATAGTGCTCAAGCTGGACGTGGCGGCACACGCCTGTAATCCCAGTACTTAGAAGGCTGAGACAGGGGAATCACAGGTTCGTGGCAGCCTCAGCAACTTAGTAAGACCCTGTTTCAAAATAAAAAATTAGCCGGACTTGTAATCCCAGTACTTAGGAGGCTAAGACAGGAGGACCACAGGTTCGTGGCCAGCCTCAGCTACTTAGTGAGGCCCTCCACAACTTAGTGAGACTCTGTTTCAAAAATAAAGAATAAAAAATAGTACTTGGCAACTTCGTGAGACCCGGTTTCAAAATAAAATATAAAAAATAGGGCCGGGGGTGTAGCGCGGAGGTAGAACGCCCCTGGGTTCAATCCCTGGTACCGCAAAAAAAAATATATATATATATATAGTGCTTGGGGTGTAGCTCGGAGTTAGAATGCCTCTGAGTTCAATCCCCGGTATAAAAAACAATAAAATTAAAAATTAAATAGAGCTGGGGTTATAGCTCAGTGGTAGAATGCCCCTGGGTTCAACTCCCCAGTACAGCAAAAATAAAATAAAATAAAAATAGTGCTCAAAAGAATGTTTATGATTAATATATTTGGCTATCTGGTTTTATAACTGACAGCATTACAATACAGGTATAACTATAGCAATTGATGTTTATTTTGATGCCATTGTCAATACTATTTTAAATATGTACTTGGAAGAAGGCCTAGAATTGGATGGTAGATTTTAGATTTTGCCTTTAAAATTGTTTTAAAAATTGACAATTTAAGAAGTTGCAGTTATCATTAAAATGGCTTATGTGGAAAATATGATGTAGAAAGTATTGTTTTATATTTTGTTTTGTATTATATTATCCTTGTCAGGGATAGATATCTTGTGACTAGAAGGAGCTTGAAGGAAGAAACACTTTTTGTGTGTGGTACTAGGGATTGAGCCCAGGGCATTCTACCTCCAACTTACACTCCCAGCCCTATTTTATTTTTATTTTGAAACAGGATCTTGCTAGGTTGATGAGAGTCTCACTCCTTGCTGAGGCTGTCCTCAAACCTGCGATCCTCCTGTCTCAGCCTCTCAGTTACTGCGATTACAAGCATGTGCCACCACGCCCGGCTGAAGAAACACATTTTTAATATTTTGTTCACCAAGTGCCTGGTGCATAGTGGCTGCTTAATATGTTGAATGAAGAAGACTGGAGATTCAGTGAAAGATGATCAGAGCGAGGAGGGATTAATCTGGAAAAGCCTAGAATTAACTCTTGCTCCCGATTTGAAGATGGTGCCGGCTGCGATTAATCAACGGGGAGGGACCTCGGGGAGGATTGCCAGCATGCCTTGACTTTATCAGATTCTCCTGTTCCTTGTGATGACCACAGCATATTGCTAGAGTAGCATATTGTCCAAAATGTAATTATTAACCAGCTTTATCTATCTTAGTTTTTGTCTTTACTGCTGATAGCTTTTTGAATTGGACTTTTCAAAAAATCTTTAACTAGTTTTCTTTTAGTCTGTATCTTAATTGTTTCAAGGCATGCAGTTATATGATCCTTTACCTTCCTGAGAGATGTGCAGTTATTTGGTTAAACTATCAAATTCTTTAATCCTTCATTGTTTTGTTTTGTTTTTTTGAGATGTACATGGCCTTAAAGCGTCCAAACCAGAATCCCTAATGAACACACTTAATTCAGTCTTTTCTACAATCACAATACGATTTCTTGTTATCTTGCGCAATGCTGAGAACAGCGCAATGCAGGGCGAAGGTTGGTCTGCAGCCCTTAGGCCAGCAAAAAAGAGGCACAGCTGCTCGCCTGTGTAAATGTTCTTACCAACCTTGGGGAGACAGTATCAAATGCAGCCTTTTCTCTTATTAGATTGCTTAGTAAGGACCTGGGAAAACTCCATGAAATAATGAGTTTTCACAGTTAAATTCTATTTCAAAGTTTTATTGAGATAAGGTGTTTGTTCACTGTCGATTTTATGGGGCCCTTCCTGGTGCTGACCTTTATTTCTGAACCATGGGGAGCACAGTTCTTACCCAGTGCTCTCTGGTTCACTAGAACCCAATGGAAAGGGAAAGAGGAATGAAATCTCTGATAATCATTTTTCAAACATTCAGATTAACTTAAAATATTTTAGTGCTACATTCTTGATTCATTAAGGGTTTCTTCTCTGTTGTTGTTTTTTGTTGTTGTTAATTTATATTTGCAGAAAATATGTTGATTAACTAAAACCCACTTTTACTATAAGGTTTTATTCTACCAAGCACACGATAAAACTAATTAAAGCTGCTCTCTGTCTTTTTCATCTTCACACAGTTCCATCGAGCCTCTGTACCTTACCTACGGAATCATATTTGCCTGCGGCTGCTCCTTTGCGTACCAGCCTTCATTGGTCATTTTGGGACACTATTTCAAGAAGCGCCTTGGACTGGTGAATGGCATTGTCACCGCTGGCAGCAGTGTCTTCACCATTTTGCTGCCTTTGCTTTTAAGGGTTCTGATTAACAGCAGGAAACTCTTTTTCACATTGAGGGTCCTCTGCATCTTCATGTTTGTTCTCTTTCTGGCTGGCTTTACTTACCGACCTCTTGCTTCCAGTGCCAAAGATAAAGAGAGCAAAGGCAGTAGATTCTCCCTCTTTTCCAGGAGAAAGTTCAGTCCTCCAAAAAACTTTTTCAATTTTGCCATCTTCAAGGTGACAGCTTATGCAGTGTGGGCAGTTGGAATACCACTTGCGCTGTTAGGATACTTTGTGCCTTACGTTCACTTGGTGAGTATGCCTCTTTGGCTCTGCGGTAATAGATACTGTCATTGCACACAGGAAAACTTCTTAGAGCAAGGTCAGGTTGAAGTTGGTCTCAAACATTATCCTGGTTGTAATTTGGGGCTTCTCAAAATTACTCTTTCAAGACTAGGGCAACTCATCCATCAGACCTCTACACAAAGTTTATTTCATGGTTTTCTTTGGTATTTTAAAATTCCCAAACCCAAACAAAAACAATTAAAAAGGAAGGCTAAAATCGTGAAACAAATTATACCAATATAAAACATTTAGTAGGTCACTATTTCTAGAAGTGGCTTACAAATCTTATTTGGGGACAAAGCCAGTGTAGTGATTTTTGCCAGTGTTAATTATTTTTCAGCAGATGAGTGCAGAAATTAGATAATGAACAAAAAAAAAAACCCAATCAATTTGACACAAAGAAGCATTACATTTATTTGTGGGACACTGCTGGGAGAATGGGGATTCTACTCACAGGAGTATTTGAGAAATGTTAAGCAAGTTCTAAATGAGGGAAGAGAACTAGGGCTTCACTGGAAATTAGGGTTTCAAGTGCTCGAGTAGATTATAGTGTTTATATTCAAAGCACAATTCAGACGCTTTATACTGAAATAAGAATAAGTATTTAAAGTATGCATCCTTGGCAAAATTTGCTCAAAAGTACTCTGTGTTTTTCCTTTTTTCTTATTATGGCTTGAAATATACTTACAGTTCAACATAGATGGTAAATGGCAAACAAAAATGACACTGGCTTCAAAATTTTTTCTTCTGTGTGTATACTACATGTGTGAACTTGGGTCTTTTTAAGCTTATAGTCTACTTTTGGGTGTTGGTGCAATTTTTCTTTAGTTAGGAGTTTTGGTGAAAGTTGGTAACAGTAGTTCAAAGAATGACTGGGCTCAAAGAGTCAGCTGGAAACAACATCATCCACCTTTTGTGGGTTCTCGTGCTTAATCCAGAAAGGAATTAAACCAAGGAATCATGAAGATGGTAGGCATGGCCTGGACCTAAGAGTAATTTTGATTTCTTCTCCTTTTTCTCTTCCCTCTAGGGGAGTTGAGGAAGCCACTGGGATGACCAATTGGAAGACATGGGGAAGGACTAGGTTTTAGTACTCTGAGCCACTTGGCATTTTCCAGAGACTGAGGTACTAGGTGAAATGACCTAGTATGTGACCCCAGTCCCATGTACAGTATGTGGCCACAGCCTGATCTGATAGTCCATTTTCACACTTTCAGGAGGGCATCTCTAAAACCTCTGGACCTAACTTTTGTTGGAGTATAAATCTGTTGAAGAAGAATCAACTTTACCAACCTACCTCTTCCATAGCTTCTTAGTTAAGAAAACATTTATTGTATCCTTTCTCAAAGATGAATATTTTTTTAAAAATAAATTCTCTTTGGTACTACAAGGTGAACACATCTAGAGAAATCAGGATCTCAGCCTTGCTAATGCCAGACATTTATCAAAGGACAAGTGGTAGGTGACTGTCTAGTTTTTTCTGGTTATATACTTATAATTTATAAATTAATTTCACATATATTACTTCATTTAACCATCACAATAAACCTATAAAGTAGGCAAAATAAATAGTAACCCCCTGTCTTACAGACTGGGAAACAGATCCAGCATTAGCAGATGTTAGGTGATTTCTTAAGAATCCCATGTCAGTAAATAGCAGAGCAGGGGTTGGTTACCTTCCACTGTTCTGACCTGGCAGCAGATCTCGTACAATCCTGTTTAATAGCATATTGGGCCACTTCCCTGGATATACCACCAGATGTGTCTATCTTATTGGAGGGAAAGTGAGTATGCCTAAGGAAACTTAATAATATGTTGTTGGTCTCTTTCTTGAGGTAAATAAAAGTTCTTAGTGGGTGATGAGTTACACAGCATTATAGACGCTGTTTGTATTAGGAGGTGGTAAATCAGATGGTGCACAGAGCAGTAAGGTCTCTACTAACTCTGATAAAAATCCATGCCCTTTTCCCTGCCCTTCCTCTTTGCAGGCATATTTTCTTACAAAACACGTTGACATATTTCATTTGGGATTTTCCCTTTCTCAAACTGTTACGGCACTAAAAGCCACGTTATAGAGGAAACATCAGACAAATGTTATGCAGGCTGCTTAAATCTTGTTTTTGGTGGATAAACTCAGTAAGTTACTTTGTTATAAAGTTTGCATTATGAGTGTTTAACCCCAGTGTCATGGAATGGGAAGCCAGTTTCCTCCTTAGATGGGGAAAAGGTGTAAGTCCTTCCAAACTAGTAGATAATGTTTAGTTCATATTAAAAGCTTTATTGACTGCTGAAGGGGACATACATGTAACATGAACTTGTAATAAAGGGTGTAAAACCTAGTAAATGTAATAAAAGCCATCATGGTTTTTAAAGCACTTTAACAAGCTGGGCGTGGTCTTGCATGCCTGTAATCCCTGTACTTGGGAGGCTGAGACTGGAGAATCTCAGGTTTGAGGCTAGCCTCAACAATTTAGTGAGACCCTCAGCAACTTAACAAAATAAAATTTAAATAGGGCTGGGGGTGTAGCTCAGAGGGGAATACTCCTGGGTTTAATCCCCAGTACCCCCCAAAAGCACTTTATATTCTCTTATTTAATCTTCACAACAATGCAATGTATTACCGTAATTTCATGGATGAGAAGACTATAAGGTGCTAAAAGATTAAATAATTTACTCAAGGTCACAGCAATAGTGATTGATAATTATTAGTGTAGTACTTTTGTGCAAGAGACACTATTGTATAGTGGTTTAAAGGTAAAGGTTCTGAAGTAAGACAGATCTGGGCTTAAATCTTGTCTCTATCAGTTTCCTCACCTATAAAATAGAGATAAACCCAATTTTGCAGAGTTGTTACGAGGATTAGAGAAAATGTATGTAAAATATCTACTCTAGTTCTGGCATAAAAATGAGAAGTTTAAATATTTAAGACAATGTGATTGCCAATTGAGTGGTTTTTGTTTTTTTGGGGTTTTTTTTGTGTACTTGGAATTGAACTCAGGGGCATTCTACCTCCAAGCTACACCCCCAGCCCTATTTTATGTTTTGAGACAGGGTCTCACTAAGTTGCGGAGGGTCTCACTAAGTAGCTGAGGCTGGCCGGGAACCTGTGATTCTCCTATCTCAGCCTCCCAAGTACTGGGATTACAGGTGGGTGCCACCATGCCCGGCTCAATTGAGTGGTTTTAAAGGGAGGTATAGAAGATTCACAGGAAAAAGGTGATTTCTTTTTGGAAAAGTAGTTGAAAAGCTTCTTAGCATTGAAGTTGGGCCTTTAGCATGAGTTTTTGTATAAAAATTGGATCCTGAATCAACTAGGAAATTAATTTTTCAAGTCTTGAAGGTTCAAAAGTACATCAGAGTGTTCTCATGGCTTCGTTAAAAGTTCCATGGTCTTGTTAGACTGTGCATGATGATTTGAGAGAGAATATATACCTTTTCTCTCAAAGCAAAGTTGGAGGTTTTGTTTTTTTAATTGACTTTTAAAAATGAAGAATCATATCGCCTCTGGGAAGCTGCCAATGACTTGTTTGAGGCTTACCCATTTATAATCTTATTATAAGGGCACAAATCTTAGGGATCAGTTTAGGTGAAGTCTAACTTCCTGAAGAGCCATTCCTAGTAGCAGCTGCTTTGGTTTTATGAATTGCCCCTTTTGCCTAAGAGGCATTTCGTTTTGTTTTCTGGCTTACCTCAGCTCCTGCTCATCCTTCCCAGCTCCCAGGAGCAGGTCAGTCTCATGGTGTTTCTTGTACCTTCCCATCATTCTTCTCAGTGTCTAGGCTGGCTCCTTTCCCCCCAGCCCCTGAATATCAGCACGTCCTAAGGCTTGCTCCTTGTTCTTTCTCTCTTTGCAATCCAGTCTCCTGAATTCAAACATCATGTATATGCCAGTGACTCCAAATTTATATTTCTAGACCACACCTCTTTCCTGAATCTTCCATCAAAGTTGTACAGCCAGCTGCTTACCTAATATCTCCATTCAGATGACTGCTAGACATCTCAGACTTAACATTCCAGCCCTAAAGTCCTGATTTTACCCTCCCAACTTGCTCTGCCCCAGACACCCTCATCTCAGGAGATGCTGTTCGTCCTTCTAGCTGATCAGGCCCAGAACCTTGGAGTCAGACTTTGTTCCTCTTTCTTGCATATCACACCCCTGATCCAGTCAGGAAATTCTGTTGGCTCTTCTTTCAGATCCACATCCAGGATCTGGTCACCTCTCAGTATCCTCACTACTAAAGCCTTTACCCAAGCTCCCCACCTCCGCCTCTAACCTCGGTCCCTGCAGTAGCCTCCTAACTGCTCCCTGCAGTCTGTTCTCCACACAGACGCCTCAGACATTCTATACACATCACTCTGCTCAGAATCCTTTGATGGAATGAGGAAATTATCCTCATTTCTCTAAGAGTAAAAACTAATGTCATTACAGTGGCAAGGTCCTCCATGAGCTGGCCCCTCCTGCGCTCTGGGCTCCTCTCCTGTCCCTGTCTGCCTTGCTCACTCAGCCCCTACCATGCATCTTCTCACTAGGCTCATCTAGGACCACCTGGTTACAGCTCCTCTTCCCTCTCCCTCCCAGTATTCCCAGACCTTCACGCTCCCCTTTTTCTTTTTTTATAGCACTTAAAGTAGGCCAGGATAGCATTCATGTGCATTCAACACTTAACAAATGAGCAAACCTCAGAATCATCAAGTGACCACTAATATTGTCTGTTGTTGGGAGGGGAGAGTTGATGTGTTTTGTTTTGATCCAAAGCTTTATATGCCTATGCTGAAATTGTAAGAAATTACTGTGTCCCTGAAGCAATTGTGTCTTCCATACCAACTGAAAATCTCAAGGAGCCTGGGGTGGTGTGGGTAAGAATAAGAGGCATGATGTGGAGCCGCATCCCAGCCACAGTCTGCGTAGCTTTGAGCACTGAACACAAGGCCGTGTCAGTCAGATGACTGATAAGTGCCCGAGGATGGCGATGATGGTGTAATGTTTCTCACTGGCACAAAATGCTCCATCCTCAAGGTGAGGAGGAGGATTTAGTGTCAGTTGCTCTCCTCTGTCTCCACTACCCTTCCCCTTGAACCTCAGCTATGCAGTACCTGTGTTCTTTGACTCTATATCATTGGCTTGAATATTAGTTTTTAAGCTTTAAACTCACATAGTTCTCTGTCACGATGATCACTGGCTCATATGTTGAAATCTATAATACAGTGTTTATTAGCTTGTTGTTTTTTTAAAAATCTGTAATAAAATGTAAGCGGGTTGGTTTTGTGGCAGATAGTTCTCACAAGACACTTTGACCTGGTAGATCCTATAACCTGATGTAAGATTAATGACAAACCATTTGCCTGCTAACAGGGCAATTAAGCGGACTCCAAGTTCACTTGTAACGGAATAAACAAGTTGTGTTTTTAAACTAGAAATGAACCTGGAGACAAACAAGCCAATAAACGGGGCATGTAGTACCTCAAGAGAGATTTTTTTAGCTTTGAGCAATGCCAGCTGCTGCCATGGGTCAACACTGGAGTGTGGCTGTGCTGTGAACCCCCCCGGCCTGAGCACCTCCACTTGCACCAGGGTCAGAACAGGTGCTCCAGCAGAGCTCAGGGTGCTAAGCCACGTGGACAGGAGCTTTGTGGCTTCCTTAGAGGGAGGTTCTCATAATGTTTGCCAAGAATGGATCATGTGTCAAGCATTTTCACAAAATCTCAAATAATTATCACAAGGATTAATGTAGTATGTGTAATAAATAACATACCTAGAGCTAAGGGAGCGGCCCTGTGAAGCCCTGCTTGTTCAGGACCACTCACTGATGAAGCTCAGAGCTGGGGTTTGAGTGTATGTCTCAGACACATGGTGAATCCATGTTCCTTTTATGAAGGGATCTGCTGTTCCTTCATCAGGTCAGCACAGAGTGGGAAGGTGGGGCTGCTCTTTACAGCCATACTGAGCCAAGCAAATTTCTCTCCTGTTCTCTCAAAACTAAGAACAGGGACCACGTGAAGCAGTCCCAGCACTCAGAGCATGCATGCATCCAGGAAGAGGACTCTGGGACCAGCTCTTACTCTGATGTAATGGGAACAGGACGGTATCACGTGACCTTATTTCCAGCCCCCACATCTTTTGATCTCTAGTACATTGTCCCTATGGCCACACAGTTAGTTTTCACAATCTGTGCCAAGTAGAACATGGACCACACAGAGCTTTAATTTGTTTTCTACAACAAACATTAAGCATGCCAGAACAAAAATGGACACACATTACACATTTATAGCAAAATATATCCTTTATTTAACATAAGTACTATCATAGGAAAATGGAAAAAAGCAAACTGTGCTTGCATTTAGAGTCACATATAAACTTTCCTGAGAGGGCCAAAAGGGTTAGTGTGTTAGAAAACCATTCCTTCCCTCTTGTTAATGCATAAGTTCCACCAGACTTTTTGTTTGTTTTAAGTATCTCGGGTTTTATTTGATAAAATGTAGTATGCTTTTTGAATAATCTATTTCAACTACAAAATGGATATTTGCTTATCCCTCAAATCTTTGTATTAGTATCAGAGTTTGTTCAAGTTTGAGGAATCTTAATTATGTGGAAGAGGTAAAAGTCCTATTATAATTTTTATAACAATAAAAGTGGATTGCTATGACACAGGATGAATAGAAATGGAAATTGTAATCTGAAGCATCTTCTCTTTGTAATACTACCCTTGGTGGCTCTGGGGTTTAGAGAAAGTTGCCTGATCCATCGAGAGTACATGTGTGCTGGTTTAGCCTCAACTCTAAGTTCTGGGGCATCTTTTGGAAATGTTCTTGCAGTCACTAACTCTTGAGGATTATAGGCCATCAAGGAAACAGGCCTTGCCATGAGTTTGTGCTGTTGAGAAATCTTCAGCACCCAAGAAAGTTTAAGGGCTGCACGTTCCTGGATGTATTAGCCCCTGGCTGCCCATGTTGCTGTCCATTTTCTTGGGCCTTTCTCCCTTTCTGTCCCTAGTGGACATATCTGCCTCTACCCACCCACCCATTGGCAGCTCACTTGTAAACCATAACATATTGGAAAAAGGCCCACTTTGGAGGTACAAAATTGTAAACATGGACAGTTTGCAGTCCAGCTATCTCTGCAGCCATGTCCAATTGAACTGATTCTTGGCATAGCATGGTGAGCACAGCTGCGGCATCCAGGCTTCAGAGCGCAGTGTAAGACTCGGTATGCCCAACGCACAAAGCCATGCAGGGTTTACTTTAAACCACAAGTTTCTCTTAAATGTAATATTTATTGTGTCCCCACATTTTTATTAGCATTTGTCTTACTAGAAGTTCCAAAAGCATTATCTCTCATTGGAGTCTCAGGAACACTCTGTGAGACGGGCGGCAGCAATGCTTCAGTTTGGCAGGAGAGGAACTGGGGTGGTGAGACGCTTCTTGCTCAGGGTTGCCAGGCTGGTATATGGTGTAGCGGGGTTTGAGTTGAGTATGGCTTTCAACTAAAATATGTAAATGCCTGCCAGAAAGTACAACAGTAAGGATGGAGCTAAAAGGATTGTACAGGTCATTTAATTATACTCCTTAAAAAAAAAAAGATATAGAAAGGCACAGAAAGTTAAACTGCTTGCCAAAAGTCACATAGTTATAAAGGTGGCAGGACCAGGTGTAACATCCAAGGATAACTTTGGAAAACAAATAGAAGCCTGTTGTAGCCTACACTGTAAATGTGTACATTGTAGAAATGGAATTATTAGAGGAATAAAACTGCCCATCTAACTGTGGTTGACTCAGTGAGGCGGTTGCTTTGCCATTTTGACCAGAGTCCAGTTCTTCAGAATTGCAGATAGTAGTTGCGCTGGTTTTGTTGTCTTTCTTTCCTGGATATATTCGGAGCACAGGGTCAAGGTTGTTTTGTGGCAGAGTTTTCCTGAGAATGCAAGCTCATGGTAGTATCCTTTTAAACTAAAGGTCACTGTATACTGGGCTAGGAATGGTTGTATTTATCTCTGTTCATGCTTAGGTTCTGATAGGAGCAAAACCTTGGGGCCTGTTATGATCCCAACCTTGTGGATAATGGTTGCAGAGAGTTTGGGCCACATTTTTTATTGATCAAAATGGAATTGTATAACTGAAGAGTTGCCCTATCCCACTTCTTAGCATTGCAACCAGATTAAAAGAATTGGACTTAAAATTTTAATCTTTTTAGCCGAGCATGGTGGCACACGCTTGTAATCCCAGTACTTTGGGAGGCGGAGACCGGAGGATCCGGGTTCTCAGCCAGACTTAGCTCTTTCTCTCTCTCTCTCTCTCTCTCTCCCTCTCTCCCTCTCTCTCTCTCTCTCTCCCTCTCTCTGTCTCTCTCCCTCTCTCCCTCTCTCTCTCTCTCTCTACTTAGTGAGGCCCTCCGCAACTTCATGAGACCCGGTTTCAAAATAAAGTATAAAAAATAGGGCCGGGGTTTAGCACAGAGGTAGAACGCCCCTGGGTTCAATCCCTGGTACTGCAAAAAAAAAAAAATTTAATCTTTTTTTTTTTGGCCTGGTGGCTAAATACTAGGGGTTAACCATTTCATTTACTTTCTCTTTTCTTTTTTTCTTCCTTCTTTGTATTCTTGGTTTTGTTTTTTCCTTCTAATTATGTTAGTACTTTGACATTAGCTATGCAAAATATTTTGGTATTCTGAAGAGTGAAAAATAATCACATTGTTTTTTTATCAAGATTTTCTAAAGCCGGGCGTGGTGGCACATGCTTGTAATCCCAGTACTTTGGGAGGCGGAGACCGGAGGATCCCGGTTCGTGGCCAGCCTCAGCTCTCTCTCTCTCCCTCTCTCTCTCTACCTAGTGAGGCCCTCCGCAACTTCGTGAGACCCGGTTTCAAAATAAAGTATAAAAATAGGACCGGGGGTGTAGCGCGGAGGTAGAACACCCCTGGGTTCAATCCCCGGTACCGCAAAAAAAAAAAAAGATTTTCTAATTTTTGTATTTTTCATTCGAAAATAGGCTTATAGGGATATTTCTTTAGTTTGCTAATCTAAATATCAGAATTTACCCATTGCGATTCACTGTGTGCTGATTTTATTTATATATATATGTGTATATATGAATGTATGTATGTGTGTATATGTATATATATACGATACTCCCACAACCCTTATACACGTTTTCTTGAGTTTTTTGGTTATGTGGTTTAGAAATGTTTCATT
The DNA here is from genome assembly GCA_004027185.1 of Glis glis. Classification (NCBI taxonomy): domain Eukaryota; kingdom Metazoa; phylum Chordata; class Mammalia; order Rodentia; family Gliridae; genus Glis; species Glis glis. The sequence goes on from PVJS01038609.1 coordinate 14,917, forward strand.
TCATTCATTAAGTCCCTTCCCAACAAACTTCCAAAAAAGATAAAAAGGTATTTACTGCACATACATTTTCTGATTCAGCTCTCAGAGGAGCCTTTTATGAAGAAAGCAGCGCCAGTATTGGTTCTTCCACTAATAGATAAGAACCCTGAGGTCCAGAGAGGCCTAACCTTACTGTAATGGAAGGAGTGCCGTTAGAATACACTTAAAAGGGATTGAGATTCTCCATCCTGTCACTGCTTTTGTTCTTGCCCCTGTGTAACTTCCTCTATTTACAATGCAGTTGAACAGATTCAATCATTTCTTCATCTGACAATACTCATGGGGTACTTTTGTGTGCCCTGAGCATTCTAGGTGTGGGGCTCAGTGGTGAGAACAAATGTGGTCTCTTATAGAAATCAGTAAACAAGTAAACAAATAAACAAGGTAATTTTCAAACAGTGATATTTTCTTTGAAAACAAAATGAGATGGAAGGTGAGGGTGGGAAGCAGCTAAGGGGCAGTCAGGGACACCCTCTGGGAGGAGGGGACTGTAAGCACATTCTGCTGTGAAGGCAGTGTTGGGGACTTGGAAGATAAGAAGACAGCTTCCTGTTGCTCTAGGAAGCCTCTAGCAGAATTTCTGTAGTCTCAGCCCAGGCATGGTGGCACATGTTTGTAATCCCAGTACTTGGAAGTCTGAGACAGGAAGATCGCAGGTTCGCGGCCAGCCTCAGCTGCGAACTTTGTGAGACCCTGTTTCAAAATACAGAATAAAAAGGGCTGGGGATGGAGCTCAGAGGTAGAATGCCCCTGGGTTTAATCCCTAGTACCACCAAGAAAAAAACCAAACAAACAAAAAAAAAGAATTTCTCTAGTCTTTATCTTTAAGGCCAGGCAACCGTTGAATTTTTTTATCCAATTTATTTTTATCAGATGTCTTATGTTAAAATCTGCATGTCGAGAATTAAAAACTTTTCATACTTTGCTGTAGGACCAAAGCATTTTTTTTAAAACTTAACTGTTCTAAAAATATACTAGTTTGCTCATTTCTCATGTGGTTGCTAAGTGAATGACTGGGCGTCTTGTCTCCTTTGCTTCGTCCCCACTCTTTGCAGGGTTTTCAGTGGTGTCTGTGCTTTTCTTGCTTTTCTAATCTTGCATTTATTTCCCTTCAGATCTCAACATCTGCTGCAATTTGACTATTCAGGTTAGTGAAAATTTGCCCATTCTTCAGTTCTATGCCTCAGGCAGTATTCACCAGCATTCTCCTACTTGAAACGAATAAGGATCTTTTTTCCTCTGGCCACTTGTGACTCATTAATAGTGAAGTTAAATATTTACAGAACACTCTCATCAAAACAAGCTGTTTTTTTTAAAGAGTAATTTGGGGAAAAAAAGTAATACATCAGCATAGGAACTTGGTAGGAAAAGAAGACAAAATAAATGAGAAATCTAGAAAACTGATGACATAAATAAAACAGCTGCTGCTTTTAGGAACGCAGAGCAAATTTGACATGTGTTCCAAATTATAGTTAACCAAAAATAAATATAATAGATAATTCAACAGTTTTTAGTAATGATACATGGTTAATTCAGGTAAGAAAATTATCTCTAGAATGTAGGTCCCAACCTCTAAAAGATTTAAAATTTGTGGAGGAGAAAGAAATCAAACATTTTTTTTTTTTTTGCAGTACCGGGGATTGAACCCAGGGGCGTTCTACCTCCGCGCTATGCCCCCGGCCCTATTTTTTATACTTTATTTTGAAACCGGGTCTCACGAAGTTGCAGAGGGCCTCACTAAGTAGAGAGGTAGAGAGAGAGAGAGAGAGAGAGCGAGCGAGAGAGCTGAGGCTGGCCGCGAACCTGGATCCTCCGGTGTCCGCCTCCCAAAGTACTGGGATTACAAGCGTGCGCCACCACGCCCGGCTGTTTTTAAATATCTAATTTTAACTTAAATTGAGAAGCCACAGTATGTGTTTTTGTTAGGCCCTTTATACTGTGTAATGCATTCAGTGAAAGTATGGGAAAGGCTGGTGAATACTGTGGATTTATCTACAAAATACATTGGAGAGTTTTGCGTGGAAGTGTCCTTACACCTCAGGACATGCTAAAGAAGAGACAGGTAAGGGGGGGTGGCCCTCCACACAGCTGGGGACCGCATCTCCCCTTCGTTGCTCTAGACCTGGCACCTAGCACGTGCCTGGCGCTCAGTGCATAGTTTTGACCACTTTCAGGTTGGGCTTCTAGGCTGACTAAGCAGCTGGAGTACAAGGCCTACTAATTTCTCTACTCACGATTACGTTCCATTTTAAAAGTACCTTAGGTTCTTCAAGTTCTTTTTCTCTTTGCTTTTCAACATATACAGAGAAAAGAGTTGGTTAAAAGAATTTCTCAGGTTATACAAATATAGTTAGGACACAGGTTTAAAACAAATAATAGAAATGAGAGAGAACTTAAGATGCTCTAGATTAGTTTCAGTGTGGAGTAACTTAAAGATATGTAAATGGTTGGTAGGAAGTACAGGGTCCCTGCTGAGGTGAGATAGTCCTCCATACCTTGCACCTTTTGCTAGCTGCTTCCAAAAGAATGGGGTGCCTGAGGGTGTCTACAGCCCAGCAAGTAGGCTACCAGATGCCCATGTCCTTCTTGATCAAAGCACATACCTTGGAATTTACAATGCTGCCAAATACCAATTGAATTTATGATTCATTATAATATCCTCAGCATAAATCAAGTGTCCCTGTCCCTATATAATTGTTACCTCTATTTATGTGAACACATGGTTTTCTTTTGTGTGCTCCTGCTGTAGGGGCTTTTCACAATTTCTGGCCTTCTCCTTGCCAGGTTTTCTTTAGAGGAAGGTCCTGAGCTTCCTGTTGATGCCTCAAGCATTAACTGCTCTTCTCCGCCAGGTGTCTCCTTGTTCCCCTCCTCAGCCCTGCGTGCCTGCTTAGAATCCTGGGACTGGAATTGTCCAGGATTGGGAATTACCCTAATGCTCTGGGAATTACCTAGCACCTGGTGAGGTACTGTCTAAGCTCTGCATCACTCATCTTCATAGTAACCCTGTCATGTTCCTCAACCACAGGTCATACCCGGTGCCTCCTTTCTCTCCTGAAGAAAATTCCTAAATAATAAAACCTACCTATATGTAAAACATCCCACCAATAACATAAAGGAGAAATAAAAGAAGTAAGATACATGCTACACCATGAATGATCCTGGATGACATGGTGCTTGGTGAAATTAGCCGGACATGAAAGGACACATACCGCACGATTCCACTTAGACGAAGTATCTAGAGTAGTCAAATTCATAAGGACAAGAAGAATGGTGATTTGGGGGCGGAATAGGAGGGAGAGGGGGAAATGGGAAGTTCTGTTTAGTGGGTACAGAATTCCAGTGTGGGAAAATGGAGAAAGTCGTAGAGATGGATGATGGTGATGGCTGGACATTGGGAAATGCACTTAACGCGACAGTGCAGCTAAAATGGCACATTTTGTGTGATGTAAAAGTTACAATAAAAATGTTTTGTTAATGCTTGGGCACAACTATGTCAGAAAGATTAAAATAGTGCCCTCAGATTTCCAGGATACCCCCAAGTGGGTGCCCAAATGGTGAACCAGGGTGCGGTATTCGTTTGAGATTGGGAAACTGTTGCCCAAGATCTAGAATCAGTAAGGAGCAGAGCTCATAATTTAGCTCCAAAGACATTTCTTTGCTGTGCAAGCTGCCTTTAACCCAGACTGCCCAGGCCTGCCACTTTCTAATCTATCCTCTTGCAGGGTATGGTCCTTTCTTCCTGAACAGTTTACAATCATAAGACAAAACTGAACATTTAAATTTTTTTTGGCAGTACTGCAGATGGAACCCAGGGGCATTCTACTTCCAAGCTACACCCCCAGCCCTATTTTTTATTATTTATTTTGAAACAGGGTCTCACTAAATTGCGGAGGGCCTCACTAAGTAGCTGAGGCTGGCCGCGAACCCGGATCCTCCGGTCTCAGCCTCCCAGGTACTGGGATTACAAGCGTGCGCCACCACGCCCGGCTCAAAACTGAACATTTAAAAAATAATGTTAATCATACCCTCTACCCAGAACTCTGAAATAAGGAAAAGAAAAGGAACGATTAGGGTAGACAATCTCAGAAGTATGTGGAAATGACAACAATAGAAGGAACATTTAGGCCTAATCCTAGCAATTATTTTTTTTTTGCGGTACTAGGGATTGAACCCAGGGGCATTCTGCCTCCGAGCTACACCCCCAGCCCTATTTTTTATTCTTTATTTTGAAACAGGGTCTCACTAAGATGCAGAGGGTCTCACTAAGTAGCCGAGGCTGGCCGCAAACCTGTGATCCTCCTGTCTCAGCCTCCCAAGTACTGGGATTACAAGCGTGCGCCACCACACCTGGCTTTAG
>PVJS01038610.1:0-19313 GCA_004027185.1 Glis glis
TTTCAGTCCCTTTGGAAAGATATCCAGGAGTGGTATAGTTGGATCTTATGGTGGATCCATTCCCAGCTTTCTGAGGAATCCCCATATTGATCTCCATAGCGGTTGCACTAATTTTCAATCCCACCAACAGTGTAGAAGAGTTCCTATTTCCCCACAATCTCACCAGAATTTACTGTTGTTCTTATTCTTGATGATTGCTAATCTGATTGGGGTTAAATGAAATCTCAGTGTAGTTTTGATTTGCATCTCCCTGACTGCTAATAGCATTGAACATTTTTCATATGTTTATTGCCCATTCATATTTCTGATTTTGTTTGTCTATTTAGTTCAATTTTCCATTTCTTGATTGGGTTATTTTATTAGTGTTAACTCTTTTAAGTACTTTGTATTAACTGAAATTATCTATTTGCAGACGACATGATCCTATATTTAAAAGACCCCAAAAAACTCAACCAAAAGACTTCTAGATCTGATTAACAAATTCAGCAAAGTAGCAGGATATAAAAGCAATCTAAAAAATCAGTAGTTTTATAGGATTTTTTTTAAGAAAGCACGAATGTTGTTGAATATTTCTTTCTTTTTTGGTACTAGGAATTGAACACAGGGGCATTCTACCTCCAATCTGCACCTCAAGCCCTTTTTATTTTTATTTTGAAACAGGGTCTCACTAAGTTGCTGAGGCTGGCCTCAAGCCTGCCAGCAAGCACTACAACACCTAACTTGTCAACAAACAAAAAAATATTTGTGCCTACTTCCATAATATTTTAATTAAAAACATGAATAAAATTAAATTAGCACTGAGCATACAGATATTCTCATTCATTCATTTAAATTAATATTTACTGAGTTCCTAGCATGTTTCTTCCAGGCACCAATGATAGAAATATGAAGAACAAGAGAGCTAAGTTCTCTGTGTGGGTAGACCTGCCTATTTCATGAGAAAGACTGCCATCTCCCTGTTGAACAGGAAATAAGTCCTTATATGGAAAAGAAAGTATGCTTTCAGTAACAGAAGAATAGTATTGTACTTGGGAGTGAATTTTGTCACACAACAGAGAAAGATCTGGGAAAGTCCTCTCTGAAGAAACGATAGTTGGTTCTCCCAGGAAGCAGGTTGGACAGTTTCATACATGACCCTTGACTCTGCCTTGCTAGGCCTTTCTTCAATATGTCTAAATAGGATTCATATAATAGTGTTTCTGAATATCCTTGCAAAGGTCAATTCATTTCTCTGGATCACAGAGCCTGGATCTAAAAGCAAGAGAATTTGGTCTGCATCTATGTGCAAGCCCCCTCCAGTTCTGCAAGTGTATATTTTTATGTTGATTGTTCTTGTTTTATTTTACAGACCCACATTTAACTTGGTGCTAAGGAAAAGTTACTGCATTTCTCAGTACATTTTCCATTATTATTATAAAAACAACCTTTGGAAATGTGTAAATCATACAAGAATTTACAGTTTTGATCTTCAATTGTCTGTCACATATAACAGATAAAAGACCAAATGATTTAAGTTAATTTTTTGTAAATCTTGAAAACTCTTTGTGATTCCATATCATGGATTCATGATTTCTAAAATGTAGTTCTTTTATAGTGTATTTTCAAAGAATTTTAGAAACTTATAGAAAAATTTTCATGGATGTTCTTAAATAGAAGAGATGCATTATCAAATACATATAGTGCCAAAGTATATGGTAAAAATATTAAAAAGTAAAGTTTCTTGCTGGGTGTGGTGGTGCACACCTGTAATCCCAGTGCTAGGGAGGCTGAGACAGGAAGACCACAGGTTCAAGATCAGTCTCAGCAATGTAACAAGACTCAGCAACTTAGCAAGATTCTTTCAAAATAAAAATTAAAATAAAATAAATAGGGGTGGGACTATAGCTCGAAGGTAGAATGCCCCTGAGTCCAATCCCTAAAGAATACTTTCTTACAGAAATATAATTGTTGATGATGATATAATAATAAGCAATGAATAAATCTTATAAAAAGTAAGTATGCTTCGTGAATATTTAACAATGAAACTAATAAACACTAGTAAAGAAATGTGCTAGAAATATTATCAGCAAAGACATGCTTCATATTACTCCTTAGATCAGTAAACATGAGAAATCAAGTTACCCAATTAATTCTGTCATTTCTTCAAAAACATGTGTTTAATTTGTATTGTATGCCCAAAACCTTGGTATATTTTGGACAGCTCTGTCCACATATAAAAATGAATAAAGGCAGGTTTCTAAAATAGTCTTCATGGTGAAGCAAATAAATCTAAAATAATTCCATTAGCCCTATAGAAGGAATATTGAAAAGATATTTTATGATATTCCTCAAACTGGTTCCAAGTGTACAAATGTACAATGCCAAGTACAAGAAGAATTTTCAGTCTTGTTTGTAAGCTTGATGATGATGTATTTGGAGGAGATGTGTTTGTAAGCTTGATGATGATGTATTTGGAGGAGATGTGGAAAATGCTCATTTAAGAGAAGAAAAAGCCAGGAGTGGTGGTGCATGCCTATAATTGCAATACTTGGGAGGCTGAGACAATGGGATTGCAGGTTGGAGGTCAGCCTCACCCTCAGCAAATTAGCAAGGCCCTCAGCAATTTAGTGAGACTCTATTTCAAAATAAAAAATAAAAAAGGACTGGGGATGTGGCTAAGAGGCAAAGATTGCTCCTGAGTTCAATCCTCAGTACAAAGAGGAGAAAGAGAGAGAGAGAGAGAGAGAGGAAAACTGCATCTAAAAATATCAAGAGAATGTGCATTCTATAAACTGTATCTCTCAAAATAAATTCCCTGGGAAATTTTCTTGACATTGCATTAAGTGTTCCAAATAAAGAAAATTTTCGTTTTCATAAAATTTAGAAAAGGTTGTGTTAATAAAAGTTAAATTATTTTTAACTGAAGAACTTACACATTGACTATACACTAAGTTACATTAAAAATCTCCAGGACAGGTGTAAACAGAGTGTTGAATGTATCAAACAGGTCTCAATATCTTCGTAACAGAATACCCTGTCCCTCTGACCATGTTTAGTACTCTCCAGTATATAATAACGTATGTGTAGACTTAAGCTTGTGCTTAAGAAAACATTAGGGCCAGGCGGAATGGCACATGCCTGTAATCCCAGTACTATGGAGGCTGAGACAGGAGGATCACAGGGTCAAGGCCAGCCTCAGCAAACTGAGGCCCTCAGCAACTTAGTGAGACCCTGTTTCAAAATAAAAATTAAAATGAACTGGGGATATAGCTCAGAGTTAGAATGCCCCCAGGTTCAATCCTGGTACAAAAACTAAAATAAAGTAAATTAAGAAAGAAACCCTTGGCTCTGTTATCTCATCATTGCTTTACTCTCGTTTGTATTCTTTCATTGACTTTATAAACAATGGTGTGTTTTATTCATATAGAACTATTCATATTTTTCTAAAATACTATGTACTGAAATAGCTCTTAAACATTCACAAAGCTGTTTCTTCTGTCTGAACTCATCCCCTCCCGTTGTCTGCTCCTATGGACCCTACTATTACATCTTTTACATTGGATTTCTCTGGATTTTATACCTATTCACTCATTTATTTAGCTATTTAGAGATTGATCTGTTACAACACTTCTAATTTTATAGTATATTCTTTTGTTAATACTTGTAGAATGTAATTAAATTGAAATTCCGAAATGAGAACTTAGCAAGATTAGAACTGAAACTGTGAGTGTATCAATAAGACACCCCTCCCCACACAAAAAAAAAATCCCTGAAAAACAGCTTAGAAAGTGAATGTTTAAATTTGGAGAAATATTGTAAGCTGTGCAGCTATAAACATGGGTATGCATATATCACTACTATAGTATTATAACTTCAATTAGTTTGGAAAGATACTGAGGAGTGGTGTCACTGGGTCACATGGTGGTTCTTTTGAAGAATGTCCGTTCTGATCTCCATAGTAGTTGTGCTGATTTAAAATCCCACCAACAAAGAGAGAGAGAGAGAGAGAGAGAGAGAGAGAGAGAGAGTGTGTGTGTGTGTGTGTGTGTGTGTGTTTCCTCAACATTCTCGCCTGCACTTATTATTTGTATTTTTGATGATTACCATTTTGAGATCAGATTCAGGAAATCAAAGTTGCATTTTTTTGTTTGTTTGCTTGTAGACAATCTGAAAATTAACAGAAAACATTATGTGAGAGACTGTATTATCAAATGTTTACATAAAGGAGATATCAAAACTGCTAATCTATTAGAATATTAATAGAAATAAATTTTCCCTACTTAAAAATATTTTGGGAACTGGGGTGTAACTCAGAGCACTTACATAGCATGTAGGAGGCCCGGGGTTTGATCTCCAGTGCCAAAATAACACCACCAAAAACAAAAGAAAATATTTTACACCATTTGTGTATAACAAAGTATATTAAATATATAGAGTTTCAGACTGGTCTCAACTCCTAGACTCAAGAGAGTCCTCCCAGGTCAGTCTCCCAAGGAATAGGTGGACCTACAGGCACATACCACTTTGTTTTGTTTGTTGCTGCTACTGTTGTTTTCCCAGTGCTGGGGACTGAACCCAGGGCTTCCTGATGCTAGGCAAGTGCTCTACCACTGAATTATATCCCCAGCCCCAGTGCTTGAGGAACACATACATAAAGTGTTCTTTAAAATTTAAATTGCAATAATATGCCACTATAGTATTCTGTGTGTAAAATTAATTCTATATTTAAATATCAAATGGCAACTAATTTAAACCAGTCTTTATTTTCTCAAGTTCCTATTACAACTACGGTAAAAAAGATTGAAGAAAGTAATTTCCATTTAAAAACTGCATACTAAAGAAATTTAAAAAACTCTAAAATCCCATATTTCCTCCCATGTTCCTCAATGATCATCTAAAAGTTCATTTTTATGCATGAATTGGTAAATATCCTAACACAAAAACAGCTTTCGAGTTCATATTACTGTTATATAACACTAATGTATGCTTTCTTCTCTTTAACCTGGTAATTAATTTCCAACACCAAGCATACTCGTAATTGTAATTGTTGGGATATTGCTTCATTATTTTGAAAGAATTTTCATTATGTACTATTTTAAACAAAACACCAGATTTTATAAGTTCAGTAGAATCCTCTACAGCATTTTCTATAATATAGGTGAAAAAAAGATAATAAATTAAGTTTTCTCTTTCTACTATTTATCAGCCATCTTACAACAAAATATACTTTCATAATTACTGCAAATTTATAAATTTATAAAATTAAATATCTCTAAGATCTTATTCCTTCTTGCTTTCTAGAATATAGTCTTGACTATTTTTAACTCTTTTGAGCATCAAGGTATAGCCTTTGGTTAAAAATTCCTCAGATTTGTAAAACAAAGTAATTTCTATGAAATATTAAAATTTCAATTCCATTTCAAACTATTTATTTATGATAAAAATTTATAATTATCTCTGAAGATGTCTTGAACATTTTTTTTATCTAGTAGTTAGATAGGGACTTTATTTTATATATTGATATTTTATCTAGCAAACTGGATGAACACTTTGTTCCAAAACATTGTTTTTCTTATGTGGATTTATGATATAGAATTGGGTCCCCAGCATTTTCAGCAGAACATTGCTGTGACAATAAATTGAGGCAAGATATTGATCTGATGTCATTAGTGATTTCTGGGTATTCCCTGAAGTGAAAAATGCTGGGAAACACTGAATAGATAATCAAAACATCATTTCTTCTTTCTTTTTTTTCTCAACACATTCTTGTTGAGAAATGTGTTGGCTGAGTCCTTAACGATGATGTTTAATAGATGTAGTGATTGGGGTCTACCTTCTCTTGTTCCTAATATTTAAAGAAAATGTAATGCTTCATCAGTGAAAATTATGAAAACAAAAGAAATCATGTGCATTTTTTGCTGGTTAATAACCATTATCAGGTTTAGACATTTCCCTTATATTATTGTTCTGGCTTTTAATATTCATAGTATGAAGTATTTTATTATATATTTCCCTGCATCAAATAAGATGATACATGCTTTTGTTGTTTTAATCTATTAATGTGGCCAATTACATTAATAGTTTTCTTTGCTATTCTTGCATTATTGTAACAAGTGTTGTACTCAGTACTGTTGGTTTGTTAAGGCTGACATAACAAAGTACCACACATTGGGTAGCTTAAGTGAGAATTTTTTTTTTTATATTTCAGGTGGGTAGAAGTCAGAAATCAAGGGTTTCGGAGTGATTCTTCCTTCTGACACCTCCCTCTTTGGCTTGCAGATGGCTCTATTGTGTTGTACACTAATATGGTATTTACTCTGTGTATCTTTGTCCTAATCTTTCCTTATAAGGACAGTATTCATATAGGATGAAACTCACCCTCATGGCCTCATTTACCTTAATTACATCTTCACAGGCCAAATCTGCAAAGCTATTTCTTGAGGTACTGGGGGTTAGGATTTCAACGTCTATTCATATGTGTTATGGAGGGGAAATCACAGTTTAGCACATAACAAATGTGAAAATATTTTAAGTAAGGGGTTTTGTTCATTTAGAAATAACTTTAGATTCACATGCAATTGTAGAAAATAATAAAGGTAGGCCTCATGTACCCTTTATCCAGTTTCAATCCAAATCAACAATTCATGTCTAATTTACTTGTTAATAATTCTAACAGGGACTACAAAAATGTGTATTTGCTTTGAATTATCCCTGGTTTTCATCCTATAATTAGGTCATTTAATGTTAAATGATATATATTTGTATTCTGATATATAAAACATAAAACAAAATTCCAGCAGGAAAGCAGTACAGACACCACTCAGAAATACAAAACAGTAAAATGTGAATTGTTACCATCTTTGACTTACAGAAATTCCACCAAATGTTAGAAAAAATCAAAATTACATTTGTCCTCTCATTATTCTGGCACAAGGATAAGATTTCATCACACAGTAACTTTTCAAAACTATTGATAATTTTTTTTGTTTTATAATTCTGTAACAAGTTAATGAAACACAATCAGTACGATAATAAGTCTTTCAATTGTTCCCTGAAGTCAGTGAGAAGGTCTATTATTTTAAATAAAACATAGTGGCTTTAGATTCAGAGGTGATGCAGATTTTTCATTCACTCATTATCTAAATTACTGACCCAGCAACCATGCAGAAGATAAACCACGCAGGGTATTGGCCCCCTGCCTCAAAGGCCTATATATGATAAATATTAAGCATACCATGAATTGTAGAGATAATTAGGCTATAAAAGTATAGAAAAAGGAAGAATATTTTGATTGAAATGAAATATATAGGCCTTCACAGAGAGGTAAGAATATAAATTAATCCCTAAAATATGTGAAAATCTCATGTTAAAGTGTTCATTTCATATGTAAGGAAGGCAGATATTGAAGTTTCTAGCAGTGGATACATCTCCCAACACAGAAGAAGAAGAAAGGTTGTACTCTATGCAGCATCTCACAAATGACATGTTTTTAAGTCTGTGTGACATTTTGTTTTCTCTATTTCAAGTTTTATGCAAATTTGGGATAATGTCCCATGATACATATTTTTATTTTTTAATATCACCCCTTCAATCTGAAAAATATTATGTGACCATGCTTGTTGTCTCCCACAGTCTGGATAATGGCTGTCCTCCTCAGCAAAGCTCATAGAGATTACTGAAACATAGCTTTGATGGTCCTCAGAGTCATGTGAACTGTGCCCTTCACCCTCCCTGCTACTCTCCAGCCACGTGCCCCTTTTTAATTTTCACCCAAGTGCTCTGCACTTGAAAGGGTCAGATCTGTAGGCAAAGATCATGAAATCATCTGGGTTTCCACTGAAATCTGATGTTCAAGAAGAGTTGTGATTAAGGCAGATGGAAATAGAGGTTTTGACTTTCATTGTCTGAGCCACTGAAATGATTTGAAGAGGAGATGTGTTTCTATTTCTAGTCTCATTGTCAAACTAAATCAAAACATGGCATTTTAACTCAGTAATTTTTCTTGCGAATCAAAACAAGGAATAAAATAAAGAGACAAATATAGATCTATTGGGAGTCTTAAAAATAAGACATATTCTAATTTTAAAGATACTGATTTTCATTAGAAAATATTCTTCTAAAGCCATCATTTTATTAGCAATTCCTGAAATATTTCTATTTTCTTTCCTTCAGAAAATGTAATAAATCTGTCTCTCAGAGACTAAAGGCTGACCCTTCAGTAACATATCCAAAATTTTCCAGTAATATATCCAAATTTTAAGATGCTTCATAGCTATTAAACCTGACTAGGTGCTATTACTTTCTGATGAGTTTAGACACAATTTCATTATTTTGGGATATCCCCAATCTCAAATATTATGTTAGACATAAGTTTACATTAGTAAAGGAGATGATCATGGAAACATAATCTTGTTGAGTCATTCTGTTTGTTTTGAATCTTGTAGTCTAGTGATACCCACAAAATAATACAGCTGAAAATCACTATGTTGTAGGAGGCTTGGTTCTGGGACAACAAGATACATAGGCTGGAGTACAATAAAGTAGGTCTCTTTATTCATCGGTGTGGCTCAGTAAGCAAAGCTCTGGTTCTGAGCCCCAAGCTCAGAACAGGCAAGTTCTTTTATGCATTTTCCCACTTAATTTTCAGAAGGGAGGGGTGAGTGTGAGATTTGTTTTGCCTAGGGTAAGCAAGATGCAGAGGAACAGCAGTCAGTCTGTATATTGTTTCTCTTTTCTCTAGTAGTTCTGTGCCTGACCAGGGAGGCCCTACTTTATTCACCTCAGAGGGGGCCTGTGAAGAAAGCTTTATTCTTTTAACTTGTTCCTTGGCTTCTAGGCAAGAGTAGTTTTCAAGGACATAGCTGGGCTCCTGCCTCATTCCCCCCTTTTAAGACTTCTCAACATGCTTAATGAGAAGTTCACAATATTTTAGATTACTTTCAGTCAGAACCCTAAGGGTGGCATATGGGGGTAGGTCTTTTTTAACTATTGAGGTTTTTATTACTCATTGGATTAACACCTTGATACACAGTATGAGGTAGCATCCAACCAGGGTGAAAATTTCCATTACGCTATTAAGGAGGTTAAGACTGAGGCCAATAAAGTTTTTCAGTTTCTGAACCATTTTTTGGAGCACATTGCTAAAAGCATTGTCAATTCCAGAGTTTTCTGCCAACTTATTAGCCAGGGTGGCCAATACCTTTAAGGTTCAGGTAATGTTCCATCAAGGGCAGTGTTACTTGGTGTAAAGGTGCAGCATTGACTCTTCCCCCTGCATCACATAAACACTCTTTTTCTTTTTTTTGCCAGTAACATATCTAAAGCTAATCTATGTGTGTTGCTGGGTTTTTTTTAAGGCTATCATAAGATATAACCTGACATATATCAAACAATAAGGCTACTAGTTTTGGTCACATTAATGGTGAAGATTGCGGGAGGCCAGCTGCAGCAACTTCAATAGTCCTCCCCACAGGACGAGAACAGCCAATTGTTTCTTCATCCTAGCAATGCCAAGTCAAATTGGGCAGACACATAAGTGATAAAATTAAGACCACCATAAATCCCACTAATAAAGTAAATCCTAAAGCACTTATGGCACAAAAATTAAGACTCCGAATTTGTGTCATGAGATGTGATGCTCCTCAACCTTCTGCCATGCATGAACCAGTCAGCCTCCAGGTGTGACTGGAGCAGGACAGGTCATCTTTTTTATTTTTTTATTTATTTTTTTTTTTTGGTACCGGGGATTGAACCCAGAGGCGTTCTACCTCCAGGCTACACCCCGGCCCGATTTTTTATACTTCATTTTGAAACTGGGTCTCACGAAGTTGCGGAGGGCCTCACTAAGTAGAAAGAGAGACAGGGAGAGAGAGAGAGACAGGGAGACAGGAAGAGAGAGAGCGAGCTGAGGCTGGCCGCAAACCCGGATCCTCCCGTCTCCGCCTCCCAAAGTACTGGGATTAGGAGCGTGCGCCACCACGCCCGGCCAACAGGTCGTCTTTTTAAGGATTAGATTGTTTGGCTTTCCAGGTTTCCCATGAGCAGTCCAGTGAGTCATCTCTGGGGCTTTTGGCTCTCGGGCTGCTGGCTTCAGGTGGCTGTGATTAATCCAGATTGTAATATCCTCGACTTTTGCTGCTGTTGGGGTGGTAAGTATAACAATGAAGGGTGCTCTCCATTTTGCCTTGAGGGGAACCTGATTCCAGTCTTTGACTCAAACTAGGTTTCCAGACTCATAGGGATGGATTGGGGTACTTAAATTAACTTGTGTTCTATCTAGCACCCATTTAGTTTCCTCACCTCACAAGCATATGAATTTTTATTTTTCCTATTTTACACAGCCTTCCTGAAAGCCCTTGGAGGATAGGAGTGGGTCGATCAAACATTATCTCATAGGGAGAATGCCCTGTTCTCTTGGTGGGAGTTCATCTAATTCTGAACAGGTCTAAGGGTCAGGCTTGAACCCAAGTAAGCTTGGTTTCCTGACACATCTTTCCTAACTCAGTTTTGATGTTTTTTTTTTTTAACTTTGCATGACTTCTGTGGCCTATATGCAGAATGCAGCTTCCAGGTGGTACCCAGGGCAACTGCCACATCCTGGGTGACTTCTGCGACAAAGGCTGGTCCATTGTCTGACCCTATGTGCAAGGGCAGTCCATATCTAGGAATGACCTCTACCCATCCAGTCTGAGTGCATGCTATGACTATGAGGTATCAGTACCCATTACATTTTGGAAGTTTGGAAAAATCAATTTGTGCATTTTTAAAGGTGACTGCTCCCACAGCCTGTGTTCTAGAAAGAAACTCAGGTCCTTGCTTAGGGTTGTTTTTGCTATAGGTCATGCATTGCTGTACTACTTTTTTTTTTTTTTTTTTTTGCTAGAGCTGTCAAGTGGTGTATGTAATAGTACCAGCTGAGAAGCTTTTTAAGTTTTTTTGTCCAATGTCAGTGGATATATGTGCCTCCTGCCCAATAATTAACCCAAAATTGTAAAGATGGGCTACGTGGTTACCATGCAGTAGCATCCATTTTTCTGGGGTTTCAGTTGCCTCTTCTTAGCCACTATCGCTCTTAAGGATCATAGGCAGGAACATGGTCAGGTGCCCAGGGCAGGGGGTTGAATGTTAGAAGGGGCTTCTGGGTGCCCCTTGCTGCTTTCCTGTTGGCCTTGGAGTTTTCTTTCACTTTGCAACTTGCTCCTCTTTGATGCCCTCTACAGTATATGATGACCACCTTTGTTGGTTTTCCTCCTTTTATTTTTGTTTTTGTTTTTTTTGTTTGTGGTACCGGGGATTGAACGCAGGGGCGTTCTACCTCCGCGATACGCCCCCGGCCCTATTTTTTATACTTTATTTTGAAACCGGGTCTCACGAAGTTGCGGAGGGCCTCACTAAGGAGAGAGAGAGAGAGAGAGAGAGAGAGAGCGAGCTGAGGCTGGCCGCGAACCCAGATCCTCTGGTCTCCGCCTCCCAAAGTACTGGGATTACAAGCGTGCGCCACCACGCCCGGCTTCGGTTTTCCTCCTTTTAGATATGAATAGGTGAAAGGCTTTTTTTTAGGTCTGGGATCCCTATGGTGGGGTTAGTCAGCAGTTGCCTTTGAGTTGCTGAAAGGCTTGTTGCTGTTCTTTTATTCCATACGAAGGGGTCTTTATCCCCATACGAAGGGGATTTTGCTGTGACAGCAAAGTTTGGAATCCAGATGTGACAGAACCCTACCAATCCCAGAGGGGTCTCGGTTGGCAGGTACAGGGATAGCTTGGACTGCCTCTTTTTGCCCTGTCCCCAATAGTCTTTTTCCTCTCTGGATAGTGAATCACAGATACTTTATTTTTGGTTGACAGACCTGGGCTATTTTCTTAGAAACTTTGTAACCACAGTGTTCTAGGAGGGTGAGCAGGTAGCCTGTTCCTTTAGCACAGCCTTCAAGTGTCTTGTGTCTGAGGAGGAGGAGATCATCAACATACCGGAGGAGGGAGCAGCCAAGGTGAGGGAAAAAAGACTTGAGGTCATGGGCCAGGGATTTTTCAGTCCTTGGCTCACGGGAGCCAGACAGATGCTGAAAAAGACGTCTTTTGGTCCAGGAACATGAACCAGGTCGTGGTGGCTGGAAGCACACTGAGGAGCGTGTATGGGTTAGGCTCTGTAGGATGTAGGGTGACACTGGCTTGGCTGATGGCTCAGTAGTCCTGGCTTTTTGACTGACAAAAAAAGGAGTATTCCACTGGGACTGGCATAACATGATAATACTATGCTGTTAAAGTCTCTTTAAGTGGGGCTGGAGTCCATACAGGGCCAGCCAGGTGATTGGGCACTACCAGAGTCACACGAGTCAGGCATGAGGGCAAATTTCAATAACTACTGGTGCCTGGAATTTGGCCACTATAGGTAGATTGTCCTTGTCCATACAGTGGGCCACTGGTCTGCTACCTCCAGGCTGGTGGACCCCCTTTTTTGCCCTTCAAACAGTCTCAACTCTTCTTCTTGTGGCAGTTGCAGGAAGCAAATTAGCTGAGAGGTTGGCACTGACCACTTCATTTTACCCACATCTGAAAAGGCGATGGCTGCTCTGAGTTTTCTGAGGAGGTCCCGACGCAGCAGTGGAACTGGACAGTCTGGCATACATAAGAATTGGTGAATAACTTCTCTTTCCCCTAGGGTGCATGTGTGGGGCATGAAAAACATCTGCTGGGAAGCTTTTCCTGTTGGGGGGGAGTATTGGACTGGTTTCCACTGAATGTTCTGCTCTGGTGTCGACAAGGAACTGGAGATTGTGCCCCCGCCTTGGACACTTTAGTGGCTTTGGGGCCCAGTCCCCTTCAGTCATCAAGCAAACCAAGCCTGTCTGACTGCCAGAAGAGGAGCTAAGAGGAGCCTGATGACGCCTCATGGGGCCCTCGGCCTTTCTTAGGGCATTTGTTCTTCCAGTGCCCAATTTCCTTGCAGAATGCACATTGGTCATGGTGCAGAGGAGCCCTCTTTCCCTTGGTTGGCCCTGGCATCGGGGATGAGGGGACCCCTTAGCCTTTGGTTTTTGATTTGGCTTGTCACAGAGGGCTGCACTCCATGCTGCTGCGATGAGGTCAGCCTTTCGTCACATTTTCCGATCTGCTTCTCAAGGAGTTGGGAAGCATTTATTCCTGCAAATCCTCCCAGCTTCTGTAGTTTGTGGCAGATGTCACTAGTACTCTGGCTGATGAAGATAGTGTTACCCATCAGTGCTGGCGTTGGCAGTAGTGGGTATAGTGGTGGCGGTGGGCTGGATGGCTGGTCAGATGGGCCAGGAGGCAGTGATGGATGAGGAGGTGCTGGAGGTGTGGAAGGTGCCCGGTGTGGCTGACAGCTGCTGGGAGACATACGGTGGTGGTAGATCTGGTTCCCCTGGGGGAATTTCCAAAATGGGCAGTAGTTGGGCTTCATCTGGTTGCTACCTCCAATTTCCTGCCTTTTGGCAATTAAGATCTGGGAGATTGGTCCTTGCAGCCATGGAGGGGTGGGGTTTGGAACTAACTGGAACCAGGTGTCAGTGTAAGGAAACTGGTTCTGGATGTCCTGGACTGCCTGTGATTTAACCCCGAATGTTTGGGAGTGTGAAATGAGGCAGCTTAATTATATCCGTGGTTTACAACATTGGCTGCAGATTAGGGTCACTTGGTGTGCTTTGTATTTTAGAAGATACTTAGGAAACATAAATATATTTAGCATACAAAGCAGCCACTAATAATTAACATTACAGTTATATAGAAGTAGGCATATATATCAACTTAACCCTTGCAATTGGAATGAAATCCAGAATTTATGGCTCTGTAAGATAACTATAATTACCAGTCTGTGCAGGTTAACTGCATTGACAAAAATCAAATAATAGCGCTAAACCTTTTACAAGTTTAGAGAACAGTGTTATTTATCAGAAATAGGCTTATTATTTGATAGACAATTGCCTTTTTTATACAACAACAAAACATTCAGTTAAAGCAAACAGATGTAAGTCATATCTCAAATGACAGGGATTTCTGAATGGTACTAAACATCAGATACAATGCACATTGCATAAAGAGATCACTCATTGGTTATCTTGCATGTATACAAAACCCATATATTTAACTTTGTAAGTTTCTAGGAAACAGCCAGATAAACCTCAGATGCACAGCATATTTAGCCCCCAGATGTATGTACTTCATTGTGACAGATATAAAAGGTGTCAAATATATATAGCAACCCAAAGTAACAGTTGCTTATTTACCCCTGTTAGGTAGCCAGCTCGACATTAGCAGAAGGGTCAGCTGGAGAGACCGGAAGTCTGCCTGCACATCCCTTCTAGGGGGCAGAGAAACAACACAGGGCCACTAAACTGTGACATGAAGACATGAAAAGGCAGTCGTTTATCCAAATGTAATGTTTATTAAGAAGGTGTCCAAAGGAACTACAAGACTTAACACTTGGAACACTGTGCCTTTTTTTTTAGAAAGAGATTGCTCCAGAGCCTATCTCTGGAGCATGACCCTGTTGCCCCTGGCCACCTTTGTATTTTAATTTCTGGGAATGACCCATTTCAGATGCCTTTATTTTCTGGAATGTGATCCCCCCTTTTTTTCTCTTTTATTTTTTATTTTTTTGCAGTACCAGGGATTGAACGCAGGGGCGTTCTACCTCTGCGCTACACCCCCAGCCCTAGTTTTTTATACTTTATTTTGAAACCGGGTCTCACGAAATTGCGGAGGGCCTCACTAAGTAGAGAGAGAGAGAGAGAGACAGAAGGAGAGAGAGAGACAGGGAGAGAGAGAGTGAGCTGAGGCTGGCCGCGAACCCGGATCCTCAGGTCTCCGCCTCCCAAAGTACTGGGATTACAAGCGTGCGCCACCATGCCAGGCCTCCCCCTTTTTTTCTCTATAGCTTTTATTTATTTTATTTTATATTTTTTAGATAAACTTCCTTTATTCCCCACTTGTGCCTCCCATTTGAATGTTTATCAAGAAGACAAGCAAGGACTGAGGTGGTGCAAAATAACTTTAAGATTTCTAACCCTGTAACATCTTTCATTCAACAGGCTGAAAAACACAGATATTTAAACTCTGACTTTGTTAAAATGAAATTTACTAAGTACCCAAAGGCTTAATAAACACAAGTGATTATCTTGATAAAACATAAAAACTTTTTTTAATAAGATTTTTTATAAACATCACAAAGGAGCAGAAAACATAGGAAATTATCTTAATAAAAATGCCAAAGTTTTGCTCTCTAGGATAGTTTTTGTAGACTTTTACCAAGAGCAGATTAATGTCTTAAAAAATACAATTGTGAAGCTGGGCGTGGTGGCACACTCTTGTAATCCCAGTACTTGGGAGGCTGAGACAGGAGGATCGCAGGTTCATGGGCAGCCTCAGCTACTTAGTGAGGCCCTCTGTAACTTAGTGAGACCCTGTTTCAAATAAAGAATAAAAAAAAGGGCTGGGGGTGTAGCTTGGAGGTAGAATGCCCCTGGGTTCAATCCCCAGTACTGCAAAAAATAAAAAAACACAATTGTTTTAAACATAGAATCAAAGCATTAAATGTGACTTTTAGAAAAACCCTTAAATAGTTGTTCTTAATGATAACCAACCTTATTACATAGATAAAATTTATTTTATATGTCTTATCCTTTATGAATCATTTGCAACTTTCTTTTTTTTTTTGCGGTACCAGGGATTGAACGCAGGGGCGTTCTACCTCCGCGCTACGCCCCCTGCCTTATTTTTTTTATACTTTATTTTGAAACCGGGTCTCACGAAGTTGCGAAGGGCCTCACTAAGTAGAGAGAGTGAGAGCGAAAGAGAGAGAGAGCGAGAGAGAGAGAGAGAGAGAGCTGAGGCTGGCCGTGAACCCGGATCCTCCGGTCTCCGCCTCCCAAAGTACTGGGATTACAAGCGTGCGCCACCACGCTCGGCGCTTCATTTGCAACTTTCTTAAACCCCTGTGATTTGTTTAACCCCCTGATCTTTGTTTTTACAGGAGTAAAAACAAAGGAGTGACACAGCACTGGCATTTCACAAAGAACCTACATTTAAAGATGGGGCAAGTGCCCCAGATGAGCTTCCCTCGCTCCCACTTAACCATGATTCCAGCACGAGAGGCGCCACAGAAGTTCCACAAAGGGAACTGAATGCCCCCCACCAAAAATGGGGGGCTAGATGTGAGGAATCAAAGGGCTATGGAGTGCACTCCAAGGGAGACTTACCCAGATGGCCAAGGTTTTGCAACTTACTGTATTCAGGGTTTTTTTTTTTCCATTTTTACCTATAGACTGAGTTTGACTTTGGTGTATGTCTCAGTCATACACACACACGTGCCATTCACACACACTTGACCTGAATCCTGATGAATTCTGGTTTCATGTCCCTTGGACACTACTCAGGGAATTCCCAAAAGGGGGTGATCAGACCCCTTTTCTGCTATTCTGACAGCAGGACCAGATTGAGCCCTGGAGCGGCCTACCATGATTCAGACATCAGTGCTGGAAAATGACCTATTCCATCTCTGGCCTAAAACCTCAGCAGCTGTTAGTCCCAGAGTCGACCACCTCCAGGCGAGGTCTCCCACACAGTTGCAAAAAGGCCTCCAGCATGCTCAGTGGACCAACATCAGCGCCAAGGGAAGCCAACTCCCAAGACACAGACCAGAGGAGGCAAAGTGCCCTGGGTCCTGTCTCCGGGACCATACCAGCCTGGAAGTGTCTCCTGATGGTCCTCCGACAATAAGAAACAGAGACCAGGGTATGATAAAGTAGGTCTCTTTATTCACCGGTGTGACTCAGTAAGCAAAGCTCCGGTTCTGAGCCCCAAGCTCAGAACAGGCAAGTTCTTTTATGCATTTTCTCACTTAATTTTCAGAAGGGGGGTGAGTGTGAGATTTGTTTTGCCTAGGGTAAGCAAGATGCAGAGGAACAGCAGTCAGTCTGTATATTGTTTCTCTTTTCTCTAGGAGTTATGTACCTTATCTTGTGGGCTGCCCGGGGAGGCCCTGCTTCATTTGCCTCAGAGGGGGACTGTGAAGAAAGCTTTATTCTTCTAACTTGTTCCTTTGCTTCTAGCCATGAGTAGTCTTCAAGGACATAGCCAGGCTCCTGCCTCAACTAGAGTTAACCAAGTCATGCTCCAAAGCCTCATACTACTGATAAAAGAATTGAGATTCTGGGGTAATGATTATCATAACAGATCCTTCCTTCCTCTTTGAAGTATCATCTTCCCTTTGGTTCCAGGACAATATACATGGGTCCCTCCAACAGTGTGCCTATTGCTAGTTATTCCTTATCTCCCCAAGTTGTTTAGATGGGAGGAGGGAGAAAAAAATGCACAGTTTTTGTAATTCATCTTTTTTTTCTATTCTCAATTCATTGATGTTCTTTTCTAGTCTTATATAATTACAATCCATAACCTGAAACAACCCAAATACTTTTTCCCCAGCATAGCACCACAGATTCCATAGATTTATATCTAGCTCTCCACTTGATGTGTTTCCTTGAATTTCTATTAGTATCTCAAATTCAATATGTCCCAACACCTGCTATTCTTTCCCTTCTCCCCTACATTAATTCATTTACTCTTCTCATTGGCCAAGGAAAGACCTTGAATTTTCTCTTAACTGTTCTTCTTTTCTTTTACATCCAAGCTGAATGTTTCAGAAACTCTTGTTGCCCCTACCAACAAAATAGCCAACCATTTGTCACTATCTGTATTGCCATCCTCTCTCACCTGGTTTATGGTTATATTCTTCTCACTAATCACTCCACCTCGTCTTTATCTCCTGCAGCAGAGACAAGTTGAGGTTAAATGTAAGTCAAGATATGTGACTTTCCTAAATCCATTTCTTCTTAGACACTTCCTATATCACTAAGGACAAGAACCCTTAAAATGGCCTAAAGAACCCACACGTCCTGGCGTCTTCCTTCTCTGACCTCCTCTCCCTCTCTTCTCATCTCCATCTCTCACTCTACTGCAGTCACACTTGTGCACAGCAAGCTATTTCCCTCTACAATCCTATGACCTGAGCAACTGTACTCTTCTTTTTTCTGCTTTATTTTCATAACTCTTTTCTGTATTTAACTTAATATATATTGCAATAATTATAAGAATAATAAAGCAATTGTATGCAAGTACTTTTTTCTGTGTTCCCTCACCAGAATGAAAACTGAAGGATAGAAGGAGTCTTATAAAAGTTTTTTGAAGTTTATTCTTTTTCTGTATCCCAAATGATGTTTTAATTATACAATAACATCTCCCCAGATATATTTGTTCAATGCTGACAAGTGTAACCCATGTGAAAGTTTTGTATCTGAACTTTGAGAATTAAGACATCAGAGAATGGTGATCTACATTTAATTTTGTAGTTTTTTTTTCATGAGCTTACATTTAAAAGAGGTGTTATTACTGAATTAATAGCTGAAGTACGAGGGTACTATGACTGTATACTTCATTTCCTTTATGGAAATTATGGGCAGTTGGAAGTAATTAGAATCAGATAAAATTTAATAAAATTTATTTTTAGAAAAGTTTGTGATCATGAATACTATCTGATAATTTCTCTCAACACATAAGAATATTTATACTTAGTAATGTATTATTGCTACATTTAATAAACAAATATTTAAGATCAGTACTACAGTAAACTGAATATATTTCAAAGAAAAAACACTTCTCGGAAGAGAAATGCAGTAGTAAATATTACAAATAATATATATTTGTTTTGTTGATCTAATCATCCTATACATACTAGTTGACCTTCTGAGAACTGGTAGTAGCACTCAAAGAGAACAGTTGAATAGAAGAAAACTATCTTAAGCACAGGATGAGGAGGAATGCCAGCAATTAACTTAAAAAGGAAATGTGAGATACAAGACACTGAAAAAAGGGGCACTGAGAAGAAGTACCCTGAGTTGGAGGGCAGTGATATTAGAAAGTCAAGGAAAAGGAATATGAAAAGAGAAGCATATTGTGATAGTCAGTCTAGGTTGTCAACTTGACCTGATCATGACATACCCAAGATTATGTGATTTTGGGTGTGTAACAGCAGATTAAACAGAAAGCTCTGCCCTGAATGTAGGCAGCAGGATTCTGATAGGTGCGGACTTAGATAAAAGAGGGAGAAGCCACGTAGAGTGCGTGCAACTCTTTCCGAGGAAAACGCATCTGCTCTCGCCTGAGATCGTCGGCCGCCGGCTTCGCCTTTCTCTGAAGAGCTTCTTGATCTTCTCGGCCTCCAGCTCTTGGAACTGAAACTTCACCATCGTTTCTCCGAAGAGCTTCCTGATCTTCACGTCTTGGACTGGGACTGAATTAGTGGTTGCTCCGATCCTAAGACTC